>VMDR010013196.1:0-25302 GCA_007922815.1 Macrotus californicus | reverse complement strand
TGAATGATTAGAAGGATGGAAGGAAGGAAGGAAGGAAGAAAGGAAGGAAGAAAGGAAGGAAGAAAGGAAGGAAGGAAGGAAGGAAGGAAGGAAGGAAGGAAGGAAGGAAGGAAGAAAAAGAAAGAAAGAAAGAAAGAAAGAAAGAAAGAAAGAAAGAAAGAAAGAAAGAAAGAGAAAGAAAGAGAGAGAGAAAGAAAGAAAGAAAGAAAGAAAGAAAGAAAGAAAGAAAGGAAGAAAGAAAGAAAGGAAGAAAAAAAGAGAGAGAAAGAAAGAAAGAAAGAAAGAAAGAGAGAAAGAGAGAAAGAAAGAGGAAGGAAGAGGGAGGGATGGAGGAAGGGAGGAAGGGAAAGAAGGAAGAGAGAAGGAAGGAAGGAAGGAAGGAAGGAGAAAGAAAGGGAAGGGAAGGGAAGGGAAGGGAAGGGAAGGGAAGGGAAGGGAAGGGAAGGGAAGGGAAGGGAGAACTAGCCAATGGGAAGAGAACGGAGGACAGTGATAAATTAATTTCCCACCTGCAGTCTTTCTGCAGCAGTGCTTTTCAAACTGTCCCGTCACACTCAGAGTTCAGTGCAGTTACTTTAGGGGTTCCACAGACACTTCTTATTGTGTTTTAAATTTCCAACCACTTTAAACACTCTGCTAAAACACAACATGCACACCAGATGTGTTACATATCAAAATTTTGAACACATTGGAAATACCTTGTGCTGCCAGGTAAATTTGGCTTGGGTCAAGCCTAGAAATAGGAGTCCTTCTGCCTCTTCTGCACTTTTATTTGAATGTCTTAAACATATCATTAATTAGGAAGGTTTAGGTCTGCATTAGTCTTTTATAAAAACTGAGGTCAACACATGTCCCCTTATATAAAATTATACATATTAGTATACCACAGGAGCACATATGCGTAGCCCAATGAAATGCCAGGCAAGGTTCAGGCATGTGTGTTTAGCACATGTTCTCATATCTCATCATGTTCGGTCATTTGAACCTATGTTTCTGTGGACATGCTATATTCACATGAAGGAAATGTGACCGTTGCAGATGTTGTTAGGAGTTCACTTGGAAATGCATTTCTGGCCATCGTATCTTCTGTTCCCTGTGCCTGGAAGTCTCCCCTTCAGTTCTTGGCAAGGTTGACTGTCCTTTCCATCTGTACTCCTTTGTTCTCAGCTCAGATGTTGACTTTCCAGTAAAGGCTTCCTGGGCCACCTGATATCTTAATTAGGTTCCCTTCCCATTCCCTTATTTTATTGCCTTCACATCACTTATCATAATTTATAACTGTTTTGTTTAATTGTTTCTTTATTGGTTTTTGTCTGTTTCCTTAACAAATATGTAAACCTTTGATATCACTGCAGGGACTGGATCCCTACTCAGCATAGGTGCAGAGGGCACTGTGGTCAGAGCTGTACCTGTACTCATCTATCTACTCACAATGACTTGGTGAGGGTCTTTTGGACCCCCTTTCAGGGATGAGGACACTGAGATGCAGAGAAGTTAGGTAATCTGGTACCGGTCACACTGGGAAAACCCGGACTCAGGCCCAGGAGGTCTGGCTCCAGGTCTTGGACTCAGTGGGGGCCCAGGAATACAGCAGCATAGTTGCTATTAAAGGCTTCAGAATCCTGCCCCAAAGTGCTAACAGTAATACTAGCTAACATTTATTGAAAGCTTCCTATGGTTCTGTGTTTATTATTATTATAATAACTTTATGGGAGATGTACTAGGGTTATCCCCATTTCACAAATGATGAAATTTACACCTAGAGAAATAAAGTAACTTTCAAAAGGTCATACAGCCAAAGAAGGAGAAGGAGAAGGAGAAAGAAAAGGCAAAATAGGAATCTGAACCTAAGCTTCTGACCTTGACACTCTATGGTCTGCCAGAATCAGGACTGCTCTGCACCGCACCTTTCCACGTGTGGATAGGACACATGTTTCTCACCTATGATTTGGAAGAATATACACTTGCTGAGCACATCTGTGTTCTCTAACTGGAGGGCATGTTCATATATGTGAGTTCATCCTGAGTGGAGGTTACCAGGAAACCTTGTGCTCATTCTAACCTGTGTCCTCTCTAAATGCTGTTCTTGTTGGGCCCCCCAAGCTGAGGCCCTTTAACATTATTATTTCTCTATGGAAAATGTGGAAAACTCACAAATATGTGGACGTTAATATGTGGCTGAAATAACCAGTGGGTCAGAGAAGAAATCAGAAACTGCTTTGCCATGGTTGAAAACGAAGACAGAACATCCTAAAACTTATGGGATGCAGCAAATGCCTCCTATGTACAGAATACGTGTGTGTGTTTATTTCTATCCTTTCCTTCATTTGATTCACTTTCTTAGCTCTTTAACCAACGCTTATTGAAGGCCACCTCTGGGCCTGGCCTGTGCTGAGGTTTGGAGACTCAGGGAACCAGAATACAATCACAGCGCCCGAGGGACTAGCGGGAAGGCGAGCACATAAACTGATTACACCAATTGGTTACCTGCTGAAACACCAGGGTTCTGCTTGGCAAGGTCGGAAGAAGGGTGTTGCTATTTTGGTCTGTCACTGTCTGATTTTTGTCTTTTATTTCACTCTTGTCCAGCTTTCTTTTTCTCTTGAGGACTTCTTTTCTGGCTGTCTCACGTCCCCTTTCTTTTCCTACTTTTTACTATTTATACAGCCAATTCCAGATGATCTCTTTTGTGGACTTTCTACAATTAATGTTTGAGTTCTGGCTACTAGAATGTGGATATTTAATTTTCCCCATCAGGCCCCCACCTCCAGCTGATGAATGCTTAGGGAACCGGGATTAGTTGTAACATTAGCCTAAGGGAAGTTGAAATAGATAGTCATTAGTTCCTCGCTACTCCCTATTCCCATGCTCTTCACAGCATTTAGGATCTCTTCCAAAGCTAGATAGGAACAATTTTTTTTTTTCCTGTATTTTCTGAATTCTCTGCTCCACCTCCATTGGCACAGATACTACAAAGAGATGTCTTCTGACTTCTTTCCTGCTGTCCCTAGAATTGTGGAATGTTGTTTTGAAATTCTTCTTTGGATTTTTTTATATCCAAATTTATATCCCCAATTCCTAGCATACTGTCTGGCACATAAAAGATGTCCAATAAAGATATGTGAAAATAAATCCAAAGTAAAAGAAGAAAAAATAACAGTAGATCATTTCTGCATGAACAATATTGCTATATTTAAATGTAGGGGATTACGTGTCAGTCTCACCCCAATTTATGTGGTGTTCAAGAACAGGCACTAGTTTTTGTTCTTTTTGTCTTTCCTTACCCTGTGCCTAACATAATACCTGTTACAGAACAGAATTGTAATCCCAATTTACTGAATAAAGAATGAATAAATATAATGAAATAAATATTCGTATCTGTGGTACAAGTAATTTAGGGAAGTACACTATAAATGGCATTAGAAGAATGTCTATAGAGAGGAAGAGACGCTGTTGGTGTAAGACCTGCCCTGGGAACCCTTCCTTTAGAATGGGTGTGCCTACCTCTGCTTTCTTCCCCTCGGGAGAAACTGGAGCTGCACTTTGGAGATGGCTTTGCTCAGGCAATGGGAGTGCAAGAGTGTGAACATGCGGCTGTGGGATTTTTGTTAATGTAGTCATTTCCTCCCAAATACATGGAAAATTTTTTTCTCTTATATTTTCCATTCTACTGTGATTGCCTCTGTGCTTTCTTCTCATTTCACATTTAAATTCTATAAACCGTCCAGCTCATGCGGACATGAATAACAAGCGGGCCCAGATCATGTTCTAAATGGAAGCCAGAGCCAGTGGCCAGACGCTGGGAAAGCGTGAGGACCCCGAGAGCAGAGGCTTGTTTTTGGGAAGGGCTTTTATCAGTGTCTCTGGAGCCCCAGGTGTATCTATTAGCAGTAGACAAGGAAAAGGATTTATGAAACACCTATCTCCTCTTTCCTGGGGGTGGGGAGGAATCTTCTCTTTTGCAAAATGACTTAATGTGTGAGTACATCCCAACCCTTAAGGGAAATGAAGAAAATTCTATCAGAAATCTATGCATGCTGAAATAATATGAACTCAAAATAGGGAATGATTGATTCTTTCCATATGTTCTTATCCTATTTCAATTTAAATTAATTTTGCAGGAGTCATTAACCGTCTCCACAAAATTTGCTGGGTTTGCTCCTAATGCTGGCTTTGGCACACCTGCAGCCAGTACATGTCTTTATGGTTAATCTGTAAGAACCAAAATTAATTTCAGTGAAATGGCCAAATGGTCCTCAAGAGTCCTTACTCATATGTCTGGTTAGTGTTCACCAGGGGCAGGAAACACAGCCTGACAAGAGTGATAGGAATGTTTCAAAGGGTCTTTTCTAAGTCCTCTCACTATCTTTTTTTAAAAATTTGCAGGTGCAAAAATTCCATTTGTAATTCTTTAATTCCAAGGGCAATGGGTGTCTTGGGGTCTCAGAATTCAGGACAAGTGGCCAGCTGGGACACGATATATGCTTGCAAGTCATGGCAGGTGCAGAAGGAGGGCAAGCAGTTAAAAGTTTGGCCCACTCTCCCTTTCTCTCTTTTTGTGCTTCTTTTTGCTCTCCCAGACGGGTGTACAATTAACACGAGCTGAATTCGTTATCTCCCAAAGCTGTGCTGTTGTACATCCAGGAAAAGGATTTGATTACTCAACCCATGTTTCCAGGAGCCTTATTTGGGTTCTTTTGTGCAGCAAAAGCAAAAATGCTGAGTGCACCTTCTGTTTGTTTTACACTTTGCCTACTGGGCACATTACTCTTGCCATCCCTCTTGTGTCAATAGATGGCCTTTCCATGAGGTTGCAGCATGTCTATATTTAGAAAACAATAAAAGATGTATAAGATAGAAAAACTACCGGAGAGCAAAAGTGCACTGAGGAGAAGAGAAAAGGGCAAGAGACGGTCATAGAGCCCATCCCTTGACAGGAGCCACCCCTGCATCTAGATTTGATTTCTTTCTTACCTTGCCAAGTATTTCACCATACAACGTGGAGTCATTAGTGTGAGGATGAGGAGAGAAACAATAGCCAAGGAAGGCACAACTCCAGGACTCCATGGTGTTCCTAGAGCGAGCTTTGCCAGGGCATACATTCACTAGACACAAGGTGAGAGTTCAGGAACCAGTGTGTCAGCTGCAAAAGGCAGACATATCTGACTGGCTATTATGACCACACATAATCTCCTTTGTTGGGGCTCCGTCAGCACATGAGCTGCTGCTGAGGTTGACGGCTTCTTTCCCTACCAGAGTGGTTTGTGTGGCTTTTCTGCAAGCCGTTGCCAGAAGCTTACATGTGGGGATTCCTGGGGTGGATGTAACCAGAAGAGACTCTGGTTTGTCTCTACTCAAATACTGATGCTTTGAAAAGATTGACAGGGGAAATACTCCAAGATTTTTTCAAAGAGAGAAAGAAAGAGGAGAGAGAGGGAGAAGGAGAAGGAAGAGGAGGAGAGGAAGGAAGGGAAGAAGGAAAGAAGTGGAAGGATAGAGAGCCTGAACACAAGGAAGATGATACTGAGATGGACTAGTCCCTTGGCTTATATGGTTGTAAATACTCCATCATCCATTATATCAAATAATGGGCTTGTTTGATTGTCTGTGGGTTTAGTATACATTTCTCTACTTTACATGCTCTTTAATGCTGTATAGAATATGTGAACTTTTACTAATTTATTTATGTATATATTTACTTATTTTATGCCTAGCATAGGGACATAGCCAGTTGAGTACTTAAACACATATAGGAGATGCCATAGCTACTAACTTATATTAATAGTAGGATATGCATAGACATTTTCTTTGGTACTAAAATGGAATGGATAAAGAGAAGAAGAACCTATTTGGAGATAGATATATAGATATATAGATATTTAGATATATATTTATACACACACACATATATATATATATATATATATAGTCATGTCTGTATAACCTTAAGAAGTTTAATTGAACACATATCCCTTCATTGAAAAGTTCAAGACCCATGGCCATCTGAAGTGAAATGATTAAAAGAAAAACAGTTGTGTGATGAAGGAGCTACTTCCAAGTTGCAGCTGCCTTGTTAGGCTTTGCCACAGACTAGTCCTATCTCAAAACATCAGATTCTGGTGTCCACCCATCTATTGTGAGAACATTACTTTTTCCCAGCACCAGATTGCCTTTTGGTTCCTAGACAGAACATTTTGCATATAACTCTTCCTTAACTGTTTCTGTCCAGTCCAGGCTCCTGGAGTTTCCTGGGGAAAGGCAGTGGGCCACGACTTGTCTTAGCCTCACAGCCTCCATGCAGACGGACCAAAATGAGATGCAACTAAGAATCCAAAACCTTGAGTTCTAGTCCTGCCCCAGCCACTCATTAGCTGTAAGCACACTAACTTTGTTTTCCTGGACCTCAGTTCCTCATGATGTAAAGAGGTGCACTGCTTTCTCTGGATACTGCGACAGACTGTCTTACAGAGTAGGAGGTGACATTCTAGAAAGAGTCAGCCAGCCTGGTTAATTTTTCAACAAATATTTGTTTAGCATCTACTACTTGCTAGGCGCTGTTGTAGGTGCCAGAGGTGCTTCCCTGTGAGGCTCACATTTTAATGGGGTGCAGGGCAGGGAGGAATGAGTATTAGTCTGAGACCGTGGGCAAGGCATTGAGCCCCTCTAAGCTTGTTTTGTTCCAACTGTAAAATCTCTACTATCATAGCATTTCAAGATTTGTTGTCAGGATTGAACACAATGGTATGTAAATCACTTATTATACAGTAGGGGCTCAATTAATGCTACCTAAGTAATACTATAAAACAAGTGGGAAAATGTTTTTACAATTGTATAGTGCTATCTTGATATGTGAATTATTATTTTCTCAGCTCTTCTCTATACTGTGGCTTCAAAGTCATGGGTTATCGCAATATCAAACTATAAAGTTCATCATTTTCCTCCTCTTTATTTCCTTAAAAGGGACTTTATTTATTAAAGAAAAGCTTTTGGAGTGCCTCAAATGCATTAAATACTAGGCTGGCATGGGGGGATATGAAAATAAATGAGACCTTCCAGGCCTCTTTAGGATCCTAACATTGAACATTTGGATCCCATCAGTGTCCGCACTTCTGGGGTGCTATTCTTCTGGAGTTTATATTGGTTAATTAACTGTTTAGAAAGAAAGGAAGGAAAACAGTCCTCTCCTTAACACGTGGGTTAAGCTAAAGTTTTACAAGAGACAAGAGCTCTCTCTATAAGACCCCTGGTAATCTCACTCTGTTTGAGCTGAAACAGATGATAGAAGACATGTTTCCTGTTACTGTCCCAGAGGAAAAAGTTCAGTCTGTCAGTATCGTGGCAACAAGAGAAAATCCATCCAGTTATTTACTCTTTTCAGTTGTTACACATGAGATAGGTATTTCTGTTCAGAAGATATCAATAAAAAAAAGAAGATATCGCAGGAGATGTGATACCTGCCCTCGAGGCAGGGGTGAAATGCATTTGTTAGTTTACTCTTTCACTTACTCAAGAAAAATCTGTTTCGTAACCTTGGCCTTGAAGGAATTGCACCAAGTGCTGGGTCTTCCAGTGGGAGAGCCAGCAGACTGGGGAAATATTTATTGAGCACCAATTATGTACCAGACACTGTTACTTTATTTATATCATCTCGGTTTTATCTCCCATCAATCCTAAAACATGTAGCACTCTTTGACTTCAATGGGTTAATTGGGGTGTGACAAGACAGAGAACAAAAATACATAGTGTGAGAAGCAAAGTCAGGATGAATCAGGCCCAGAGCTGGTAAGCTCAGTAGGGCAGGGAATGGTTAGCTATTCCCAGAGGCTTCACGGAGGTGATGGCATTCTAGTTTTTAAGCAGGACAAAGACATGTGAAAGAGATCACTGCTAGGCAGGCAGGGGTACAGGCAACAGACAGATAAGGATTGATGGCCAGACTGGAATCGCTGCAGGAGCTAGGGAAACTCAGGCTCTCAGAGCACCTCCCCCTGCCTTCCCAAACATTCACCTACAGTTGTTGCCTCAACTGAGAAGATTAATTTTCCTGAGATACTGACACTGGGACACAGGTTTCTAGCCCAATTCATGGTACCCATGGGGCCCCTTTTATAACTCATTCTCCATTTTATGAAGAAAGTGGGTCCCTTTGCACCATGCTCTCTTGTAAGTCAGGAGCTGATCTTTGTACAGGTGCCAGGCTGGGTCCTCATTTGAACTATGTTGATGACATTTAGGAGTGAGGAGTGGGAAACACACTGATCCTCTCTATGTCCCACTATCAAATTTTCAGGGTTAAAACATCCTTCTTGAAGTTTTTCTTCTCTCAGCGGGAAGGTAGAAGATATAAGTTAAAACCTAAGTGTGTAGTTAGGTAGACATAAGTTCAAATCCCAGACCTGCCTCTCACCAGCTGGATGATCTTGGGCATGGAATCTCTTCACCCAAATTTGGATCACAGGATTGAACCAGACTCTGAGAGTTCTAAATTTGGAGTCCACCAAGGAAAAATTCGGAGGGTTCCTTTACCCTTCTATTCTTGGAATAAAGAAGTGTGACTCAGTGACCACACTCGCAGCATTAAAGCCACAAAGAAAAGAAGTCACTTGGTGGTCTCTAGCTCGTTTGCTCTCTATTGCTTAATTCAGCAAGCTGAACACCTGATGATTGAGGAAATTCTTAAGGGTTTTTTTTCTAACAATAAATATTGTATGCAGGCCCCACTGAGTCTTGGAGGTCAGTGATTATATTCAGGTAATTGCTTTAATGAAATAGCTGAACTTGTAAATAGGTAGGAGGTTGGAACTTTCAACCTACAATGTTAATAATAATTATTATTATTTGGGGGTGCTTCCTATATGCCAGGCACTATGCTATGTATTTTATTGTAGATTAATACATTTAATCTTATAACCACTCCCATGAGATGGGCGGTATCATTATCTCCGTTTTAAGATAAAGAAATGGAGGCGCAGAGAGGGACAGTGACGCATGGAGCTGGGAGAACCAGGATTTACCCCCAGGCTGTCTGCTTCAGAGCCTGTGCCATGAACTGCTCTCCAGTTCTATAGGCCAACTTCTTTTTTTTTTAAATAATTTTTTATTTTTCAATTACAGTTGACATACAACATTATATTAGTTTCAGGTGTCAACCCCAGTGATTAGACATTCTATAACTTACTAAGTGATCATCCTGATAAATCTCATACCCATCTGACACCATACGTAGTTATTAGAATATTACTGACTGTATTCCCTATGCTGTACTTTACATCCCCATGACTGTTCTGTAACTACCAATTTGTACTTTTTAATCCCTTCAGCTTTTTCGCCCTTCCTCCCCATCTCCCCTCCCATCCGGCAACCATCAAAATGTTCTCTGTATCTATGAGTCTGTTTCTTTTCTGCTTATTTATTTTGATTTTTAGATTCAATTGTTGATAGATACGTATTTATCGCCATTTTATTGTTTATATTTTTTATCTTTTCTTCTTCTTCTAGATTCAATTGTTGATAGATACGTATTTATCGCCATTTTATTGTTTATATTTTTTATCTTTTCTTCTTCTTCTAGAAGATCCTTCAACATTTTATCTAGTACTGGTTTGGTGGTAATGAACTCTTTTATCTTTTCCTTGTCTGGGAAGCTTTGTATATATCCTTCTGTCCTAAATGATAGCTTTGCTGGGTAAAGTAATTTTGGTTGTAGGTCCAAGCTTATTATCACTTTGAATGTTTCTCATCACTTCCTTCTAGTCTGCCAAGTTTCTGTTGAGAAATCAGCTGACAGTTTTATTGGAGCTCCCTTGTAGGTAACTAACTGCTTTTCTCTTGCCACTTTTAATATTGTCTCTTTGTCTTTAATCTTTGGCATTTTAATTATGATATGTCTTGGTGTGGGCCTCTTTGGGATTCATCTTGTTTAGGACTTCCTGCACTACCTGGACCTGTAGGTCTATTTCCTTCACCAGGTTATGAAAGTTTTCCTTCATTATTTTTCACATAAGTTTCCAATTTCTTGCTCTCTCTCTTCTCCCTCTGGAACCCCTATGATATGAATGTTGGTACACTTGAAGTTGTCCTAGAGACTCCTTACACTATCTTCATTTTTTAAATTTTTTTCCTTTTTGCTTTTCTCATTGAGTGTTTTTTGCTTCCTTATATTCCAAATTCCTGATTTGATTCTCAGCTTCATCTGCTCTACTGTTGATTCCCTGTAAATTGTTCTTCATTTCATTTAGTGTTTCCTTCATTTTTGACTGGTTCTTTTTTATGCTTCCTATGTCCTTTCTCATGCTGTTGAAGTTCTCACTAAGTTTCTTGAAGGTCTCACTAAGTTCCTTGAGCATCCTTATAAGCATTATTTTGAACTCTGTATCTGGTAGTTTGTTTGCCTCCATTTCATTTAGAGTTTTTGATTTTTTTTTAATGAAGATTTCTCCCATTCTTTCATTTTGGACCTGTTTCTTTGTCTCCACATTTTGGCTGCTTCCTCATGTTTGTTTCTATGTATTAGGTAGAGCTACTATGTCTCCCAGACTTGGTAGAGTGACCTTGTGTAGTAGGTTTCCTATAGGGCTCAGTGGCACAGCTCCACAGTCACCTGAGCTGGGCACTCCAGGTGCACCTCTGCACACCTGAGCTGTGTGCATTGTTCTGTTGTGGTTGAGTCTTGATTTGTATTAGCGTCACGTCACTGGGAGTGATTGACCCCCAGGCCGATAGGCTATGAGGACTGGCTTCGACTACAGTGGAGGAGCTGCTGCACAGGAGTCAACCCTGTGGAGCAGGAATTGCTTTAGTGGGGCTATGGTGCTCACCAAGTCCACCTCTTGAGTGTGATACTAGTGGTAGGGTTGCGATCTAGCATAGTCTGAGGCTGTCTACTAGGTGTACTGGCTCTGGGGCCTCCCAGGAGATATGAGGTCAGCCACTGCCTGTGCTTTGCCTGGAGCTACCCAGCACAAGCTACAGAGCGATCTGCAAATGGCTGCTACTTGTGCAGGGCTTGGAGGTGTCCAGCAGAGGCCAAGTTGCAAACTAAGGCCAGCTGCCATTAGTGCCAGATCTGGACCAATTAGCAAGAGGTACTGGGAACACAAAGGCCATATGCTGCTTGTTGAGAGATTTTAGGAAAGTCCAAAGCATGAGACAAGAGAGGCCAGTTGTATGGAAAAGCCACTAGAAACTTGGGTGGGTCCAAAAGCTGGGTGGGGCAGGATCTCAGGGAATCACCAGGGCAGGGCAAACAGTGTGAGCCAGGTTGATGGAGACTCATATGACACCAACCTGTCAGCTCTGTAGGGAGACTGCTCAGAAATGGCCTCTGCTAGCACTTATGTTTGGCAGAAAACTGCTCCCCCAGCTCTTGCCCTGATCCCCGTAGTCCCTGGTTTCTCTCAAGCTGCTACCCCAATGTTGGAGCTCAGAGGCAGTGAGTCCAAGTAAGCCTGTTCATGGGCCCTTTAAGAGGAAGGGCCTGAGACTGCAGCAGCTCTCTTCACTCTGCCACAATCCCTGCTGGTTTTTACAACCAGAAGTTATGGGGACTTCCTTTCCTGGCTCTGGAACTGTGGGCTGGAAGGCCTGGTTTGGGGCTGGGACCCCTTGCTCCTCAGTGGGGACTTCCGCAGTGCGAGATATCCCTCCCAATTTTAAACTGCTACAGGTGGGTGTGGGATCAGCCTGTTCTGCATCTCCACCCTTCCTACTAGCCTTTTTTAAATTGTTTAAAATATATTTTATTGACTATGCTGTTACAGTTCTCATTTCCCCCCTTTATTCCCCTCCGCCCTGCACACCACCTCTCACCCGCATTACCACGCTCCCCGCGCCCTCCCCCCCAACCTTTAGTTCATGCCCCTGGGTCGTACATATAAGTTCTTTGGCTTCTACATTTCCTGTACTATTCTTAACCTATTTTCTACCTACCATTTATGCTACTTATTCCCTGTACCTTTTCCCCTTTCTTCCCCTCCCCTTCCCCTGGTGATAACCCTCCATGTGATCTCCATTTCTGTGATTCTGTTCCTGTTCTAGTCGTTTGCTTAGTTTGTTTTTGTTTTTTTAGGTTCAGTTGTTGATAGTTGTGTCTTTGTTGTCATTTTGATGTGACTTCTTCTTCATATCCCTAGTGGTAGGACTTCCATTCAGCTAGATTTCAGGTGGTTCTGAATGATGGTTGTTCTGTAGTGTAGTTATAATTTCGATGTGGTTATGGGAGAATGTGAGTATCTTATTTATCTGTGCTGCCATCTTGACTGGAAACCAAGCCAACCTCTTTAAAAATAATTATGATAACATTGTGTGTGTTCTAATTATAAAAGTAAGTCATGGTAGGAGTTTTTTAAAAATAGTAAACGTGGCAAAGAAGCCAAAATTATTTGTATTTTTATCACCCAAGGATAATGTTTATTAATATTTGGGTCTAGTTCCGCTTGGAAATTAAATTACATGTAGAATTCTCTTTTCAAATAGCATAGTACTGCAAATAACATTTTCAATTTAGTTAAAATTTAAGCATTTTCTTATGTCAATAAATACTTTTATAAACTGTAGATTTTTAATGGCTGCAAATATTCCAATTACTGGAGGTACCATAATTTACTTTTAAAATCCCATAATGTTGGACCATTAGGTTGTTTCTAATATTCCTGGGGCATCTCTATTGGTTTCTTGAGGATATCTTAGCCTTGTTTCTTCAAGAGCTGTCTGGGGTATTTGAAGAACGTCCTATCTATCAAAGGGAATTTGCCAACATCCCTCTCACCAGGTAGAACACCCCTGAGTCATTAAAGACAGGTGAAAATTTTGAAAAGTCTCTTGAGCGTCCAAATTTTCAATGAGAATCCAGAATTTCATTCAATTTTAAAAAGTCTTGGATAGCCCTGGCCCGTATGGCTCAGTTGGTTGGAGCATCACCCTGCAAATCAGAATGTGGTGTGTTCAATTCCTGGGTAGGGAACATGCCTAGGTTGCGGATTCAATCCCCAGTCAGAGGAGTGTACAAAAGGCAACCAATCGATGTTTCTCTCTCTCCCATCTCCTCTCTCTAAAATCAATAAGCATGTCCTTGGGTGAGGATTTTTTAAAAAGTCTTGTATAATATTTCCCTAGTTTTATAAGTAGATGTATTATTTTGTTTTAAAAAGTAGAACATGCAAATGAACAAACAAGAAAATAAAATCTAAAGTAACCCCACTCAGCCTGAAGAATATCCTTCCACACTACACACTGTCTTGTTGCCTGACTGTTTAACTCAACAACGCATAACATCCTTTCACAGTCATCCTCTTTGAACTCATTTATATTCATGTAAACACCTGTGAAGCACTTTTCCTTTTTATTCATTTTGTACACCTACCATGGACCAGTTGCTATACTTTCAGAGAGGTACAAGGTTCTCCTATCATCAAGAACTCTGATTTCTATTTGGGGAAACAAGACCCATATTCTTGGAACAAAGACTGAAATACCTAAGTGACTAACAAACAGGTAGCATACACCATGAGACAGTGGTATATTGTAGGAGAAAACATGGAGCTAGAATTTTAGTCATGCCTTTGCTACCAACTCACTGTGTGGGATTGGGTAAAATATTAAATCTCTTGGGGCTTCAGTGTCCTGATCTGAAGATGAAAGAGTTTCATTGAATGACCTCATGGTTCTGTCAGCACTGATATGTCTCGGTTCTCTGATTCTGGGTGCTGGGATAGCTGGTATCACCAGCTGTGCAGCCTGGAAGATATTGCTGTGTGTCCCCTTGCCTGCTATCAGGGCTCAGGCAACACAGGGTACCAGGTTAAGGTCTCTCTGGGCTGAACTGGGTAGGCTCTTTCCCAGAATGACCAATAGTAGAGGACACATCAATGATCAGGATATAAGAGCAATATAGAGTAATATTAGTTGTCAAAATGAGAGTCAGGTGCAAGGGCTTCAAGCAGGAGCCATGGGTACCAAGAAGAGGTCAGGAAATGGGCTGCAGAGCTGGGCTACAAAGCCGAATGGTGATTGACTTCATTATGGTTAGTGCTGGGTCACCAGAGTTCTGCGACAGGATTCTCTGTCTCTCAGTCTCCCAGGCTGTAAAATCAAAGTGTTAATGACCACTTTTTCTACCACTTAGCCTAGAGATAAGTGAAATAAAAACTTCCAAAAGAATCAGACTTAATCAGAATTAATCAGAATTAATTTTCTGAAATAAAAAAATTAAATGTAAAATCCAAGTTACAGCATAATTTAAAAATTGGTGAATTGTAGTGAAGAGTATATCGGAGTTCCTTGTATTATTCTGATAACTTTTCTGTAAGTTTGACATTATAACAAAGTAAAAAAGTTTCCGGACCTGACTGGTGTGGCTCAGTTGGTTGGGCATGATTCTCCAAGGTGAGAGGTCGCTGATTCAATTCCCAGTTAAGACAAATGCCTGGGGTGTGGGTTCGGTCCCAGAGAGGGGTGATTACTAGAGGCAACCGACTAATGTTTCCCTCTCACATCAATGTTTCTCTCTCTCTCCTTCCCTTCTGGTCACCACCATTCTGTTTTCTGTATCTGTGGGTTTCTTTGTTTTGTTTGTTCACTTGTTGCTTTTCGTTTTCTATCCCACATATGAGTGAAATCACATGGTTCTTGTCCTTTTCCATCTGATGTATTTCACTTAGCATGATACCCTCAAGATCCATCCATGTTGTCACAAACGGCGATATTTCACCCTCTGATGGCTGAGTGGTACTCTGTCGCATATATGTACCACGTCTTCCTCATCTACTTGCTGGTCGAAGAACACTTACGTTGTCTCCATGTCTCGGCTATTGTGAATAATGCTGCAGTGAACACAGGGGTACATATCTCTTCACAAATGTTTTCAAAATTTTCCAGTTGATACACAGAAGAGGGATTGCTAGGTCAGGTGGTAGCTCAATTCTTCATTCTTTGAGGACCCTCCATCCTGTGCTCTGTAGTGGTCGCACCAATTTACATTCCCACCAGCAGTGTACAAGAGTCCCTTTCCCCACGTGCTCTGCAACACTTGTTACTGTTTATAATAGCCATGTAACAGGGTGGCATCTCATAGTGGTTTTCATTTGTCGTTCCCTTATAACTAGTGAGGTTGAGCATCTTTTCATATATCTGTTAGCCATCTATATATCTTCCTTGGAAAAGTATTAAACTTTAAAATTGTCATTCTTTTTTTTAATTGCCCCAATATTTGTATCCCAGTGGATATCTGGTGTTAGGACCATAGGAACTGATATTACAAATTAATAATAAATAACATCAATTGATAAACGCTTAACATGGGACACTTATAATGACCTAAATTGCCAACTTTCCTTTTTTCCAGGATAACTTAAAAATAAGAGCGAGGAGGTGGTTAACATGATGGAGCTTCAGCAGAAGGCTGCTGTGGTGTTTTATTTGATCCGAAGTGGAAAGGTGGCAGAGATGAGAATCGTTTCAGTTCAGATGTATCAAATCTCATTATTCTAGAGGAAATATTAGTGGGTTGAATGAATCTCAAGCTGTAGACGTTTCTCAGGTCTATTTTTAAACTCAAACTGGCTCTTTCCCAGAAAGAAGAGAAACAGAAATTTACTGGCAAAACAGCCTTTTACCTTTTTTCATTGAATTTTCTGAGGAGACTTTTAAAAAACGGAAAAATCAGAACAGATGGAACATTATGAAGAGCACCGCACAACAGAACACTTTTTAGAGTGCTTAGGAGAAAATAAAGTGCTCAAAAGACCTTGTCTTTAAAAAAAACAGTTGAGCAGAGACAAAGTATCAAATGTAGTAAATATTTGCTTTTCTTTGAAGAAACTGAAAACAATAAAAGCCCAGTCACATTCAATTGTTCTCAAGGTTGATCCGAAAGGCATCGTTCCAAAGGCTTTCCATCAGAAGCGTTTGTAGAATTCCTCTTAGCAATAAGATGGTTAATTGGTTTGGGTAAAGCTTGAGAGGATTGAGCAAAATGTTGCTTATTAACGTTCACTCTCTCTTTTTCCTAATCAGAAAACTGTCTTTTAGATATCAGAAAAGTTAAATTTTCAACAGTGTAAACTCTCCGAGAGGAGAGGGACAGCAGAGAAAATTTTAGACATGGCAGCCATGTTTTGTTCTCAGAAAGATTTCATCGTCTCCCCTTGTAGACAGACGACTAAGTCTGAATGTGAGTTAGCTGTCTCTTTGTGACAGGTAAGAGATGTGAGGTGGCCTATACGAGGGTCACGAGAGAGCGGAGGGCTCCCAGGCTTGCCTCTAGTTCCCAGTTCACCGTGACTCATTCCTCACAGCCTTGCTCCCAAACCACCGGGAATGAGACAGCGCAAGGGAACGTGTTACAGCCGCCAGTGAAACAGACCAAAAAACTGTCAGTCCCAGGAAAAGGACTGGAGAGGAGACTCACAAATGTAGCGGTGAAGCCTTGCCAAAACCACACAGTTGGTTTGTTGGGTTTGCTTTTTTTTCATCGTCACACTTGACAGTTCCTTCCTGAGTTTCGAAGGGAAGGAGGCACATAGGCACCATTTGGTTAGCGATAAAGGCAGCAGGTTGTAAAGCTCTTAACCACCATTAGAAGGGCTCAGACTGCAGAATAAAATATAGAGGGAACATGGCCTGCTCTCACAAGGTGAGAAAAAAATTAAGGGAAAAGAAGTGAAGGAAAAACAATAAGAGCAAAATCTCCCTTGAAGGGAAGCTGAGAGTACATTTCCTTGGCTGAAGATCTAGTGTGGATCACAGAGAAAAGAGTCACACTTGGTAAGGCCAAATGAAACGGTAACCAACCTTTAGTACTAATGAACTTGTCGGGAGGCCTTTAGATAAGTGATTTGGAGTGCTGGTCTTTTGGCACCTGAGGATGTTTATCAAGCTTCAAGAAATTGGCAAAAGTCTCAAAACTGCTTTCAAAAAGTCACTTCATTATGATTCTCTTTAGTTCAGGAAAATCAAAATAGATGCCTATAGCTCTTAGAGGAAGGAGTGACCAAAAAGCGTAAATGTAGTGTTATAACAAATCCAAAGTATTTGGAAACCGTTGTGTCTGTGGCTGAATGTTGGGAATAGCAAGATTTTACAGGAATGATGATCTAAAAGTGGACGGTCAGTCCTGGCTGCAAATGGCTGTCTGGATGAAGGTGGGGATCCTGGGAAACCCGTCACAGATTTCTCTCTAAGACCCCGACACCAGCATGGTTTAATGATGTCACTTCCTCTAAGAGAGTGCAAGGGATCTACTGCTTTAATCATTTGACAGGCTTGCCTCCTCCAGCAACAGAGTGAGATCCATTGCAGATCTGTTGCAGGCCCTGGGTCTGAGATCTGGCATCTTAAGAAGACTGGGAATTGGACCTGGGCTCTCATTGGGGAGGGCTTCTAAGGGAATTACTCTTTTCTTGGCTAATGAGACGCTCAGGAGAAAATGTCTCTTCTTCTTTCTGGGTTGGATGACTAGATCATTTATTTGCTCTCTGATTCAGTAAATATTTTCTCAGCATGTACTATGTTCCAGGCACTGTGGCGGGTGCTGGGGAGGAAGTAGTTAACGACAGCCTCCTGGAGTTTACTTTCTAATGGGGGAGTCCAAAAACAAACAAGTACGTAGCTATTTTACTTATAGATGGTAAAGGAGCTCTGAAGAAGATAGAGAGGGTGTTGAGTGAATAAAAACATCTCTAAAGTAAATACAAGGGGAGACCAAAAAAAACCCCAGAATTTATTTACAAAAAAATTGCGTATTTATTCTTACATGTTTAAACTTCAGTCACCTTCAAAGCACTCTCCATCTGATGCACTACACCTATTGAGACATTTTTTCCACTGCTCAAAACAGTTTTCGAACTCATTGACTTTGATGTGTTTTAGTGATTCTGCCATTGTTGTTGTTTTTTCACATCTTTCACATCAGCAAAATGTTTCCCTTTGAAGACTTTTTTCATCTGGGGAAACAAACAAAAAAGTTGCTCAGAGTGAGATTGGGTGAATAGGGAGGGTGGGGCACAGGGTTCATGCCATTTTTGGTCAAAAACTGCTGAACACTCGGTGCAGTGTGAACAGGTGTGCTCGTAAATCACCCATCATGAAATGAGCAAATGCATTGAAAGAATCTTCAAAAAAATTCACCGAAGCCATATGCAGCCTCTCACAACCACGCCAGCTGGTACACTGATACAGATAGATTCCTGGAACTCTCACCTAACAGGTGAAGCCGGCACTACAAGAGGCCCCCCCTCCAGAAGATAATTCCGGGTTTTTGGGGGGTCTTCTCTTCTGTAGGTCACTTTAGTTAGAGTAGTCAGGTTACAGAGCCAAGTCTTTATGGATGAGAAAGGCCTAGCCATATGGAGACAACAACAAGAGGAAACGAAAGAGTGTTTCAGGCAGGGGAACAGCAAGTGCAAAAGCTATATAGTTGAAAAGAAGGGGTGTGCATCTAGAGTGGTCTGATGAGTCCAGGAGAGACTGATATAAAATGAGGTTGGAGAGATAAGAAATTAGGATTTTATTCTGAGTGCTCTGGGAAATCAAGGACAGCTTTCAAGCAAGAGAAAAAGATAGGATACATTTTTATAAGATCACTTTGACCGTTATATGGAAACTGGATTGGAAAGGAACAAAAATGGAAGCAGTGAGACCAGCAGGAATTGCAAGGTGGAAGAAATGTGTTCCAAGGATTTCTATTCACCCCACTGAGAAGTGAGATCCACATCCCTTCCCCTTGAGTCTGGGTACTACTTCTACTAATAGGGTAACAATAGAAATATCACTGGGGCTTCTGAAGTTAGACAATAAAGGGCCATCCTTGTCTGCTGGGACATTGCTCAATCAACCACATAAGAAGTCCACCTACGTTGAGGCTGCCCTGCTATGAAGAAGCCTAGGCCACATCAAGGGGGGTGTGTAAATGTTCCAATTAGCAGCCCCAGCTGAGGTCTCAGTTGACAGCCATTATCAGCCATCAGATGTGTGAATGAAGGTGTCTCTAGCTAATTCCAGCCTCCCATTGTTAAGTCACTCCCAAGCTTTGAGTCTTCCTGAGGCTCCAGGATATATTAGTGGAGATAAGTCATTCCCGTTGTGCCCTGCCTGAATTCCTGACGTATTAAGACTTGAAGTGGATTGTCAAAGAGCAATAGTGACTTGAACACTGGGAGAGGAACATCTTTGAAGGCAGGAACTAAGAGATGCCAATGAAACCTGAGGGCTGCCAGTGAAACAGTCAAGCAGAGACATTGAGTAGTTAGTTGGGCACGTGAGTGTAAACAGAAATCTGGGCTGGAGGTGAGCAGCTGGCAAACAGCATGTGGATTCTATTTACTTTCCCAGGACTGGGCAAGTCCACAGGAAGGAGGGAGAGAAGAGGAGCTGGTTCAAGACCTTTCTGAGAAAGTCTGGTATTTAGCGGTAGGAAAGAGGAGGAAGAGCCAGAAAAGAAAATGGAGACCGAGTGCCTAGTGGGACAAGGGAAAAAAAATGAAAGAATGGTTTGTCACAAAAGCTGAGAGAGAAAATTATTTCTAGAACAAAGGGAGTGGGCAGTTTAGTGGAAAACTACTGAGAGTCAAAAAGGATAAGAGAAAAAATGGTCATTAGGTTCGGCAGCAAAGAGACACCTCTGACCTTGAAAAAGAGCAGTCCCAGTGGAAGTGGTTGGGGCAGAAACAGAATTGGGTTTTGATCACTGAGAGAAGGAAGAATAGCGTATTATTTCAGGAAAAGTTGGATCAGCATGCCATATGCAGCTAGCCTAAGTGCTACTGAAACTGCACAATTTACCTGCCTAGAGGAACAGCGTAATGTAATAAACAGCATACATCTTTGGCATCAGAACTGGGTTGAAATAGCTATGGGCAAATTATTTAAACTCACTGAGCTTCAGTTTATCCTTAAAATAAGGATAATCCTTCTTCATAGGGTTGTTAGAAAATGAGATAACGTATCAGCACAATATTAGGCTAATAAAGAAATTTGCTCAATGCTCACTCATTGAACACACACTTACTGAGTTCCTGCTGTGTGCCAGACCCTGTGCTGGGTGCCCGGGATGCAAGAATGAGAAGTCTCAGCCTGTGATCTCCAGAGTGCTACAGGCCAGTGAGGAGATGAATCTACAAGTAATGGCAAGAGAGTAAGATCATTCTGTCAACAGGACTGTGACGAAGGAGAAAATGTGAAATGTGTCTGAGGGAGTCAAAGAAAGCTTTACAGAGGGAATAGCATGTCATCTGGGACCCGAAGGCATGGGGTGGGTTGGCCAGGTGGACAAGCTGTGAAGGGGATTCTGAACAGAGAGAACACCGTGCACAAAGGCTCAGGGATGGGACTCAGCCCAGCCTGTTTTGCAACTATAGGTAGCCAGCATGTTACTGAAGTACAGCCTGTGCAGAATAGGCACAGCTGGTGGACAGAAGCTGGGGAGGGATGAGGCCAGGCTGGTAAGAAGGAGTAAGAGGATGAAGAGCCCCATTTATCATTGGGGGAACTTTACATTTTATCCTTCAGGATAAGGAGCCACCACAGTACTTGGTATAAGGCAGTGACAAAAGCATTCTTAGGTGTCAAAGATGGTCTGAGAGTTTCCTTAGCTTTATAAAAGGCCCTGACCTTTGTATGTAAAAAAAATGCTGCCTCTGACCAATGCTGGACATGTGCCATAATTTGTTTTTCCATTCATGACAGTGAACTCTTCCCATTCTCTTATAGGGAGAAGCTCATGGACCAATTAGACAGAATAGATAATGCAGAAAGGGACTATACTAGAGGGAAGACAATTAGTGTTCTATTCTTTCTATAAGAATGATGTCAATGCCATAAGAAGTGGTGATCAAAGAGCACATAGCCAAAAAAAAAAAATGTGGAGAAAAAAGTGTTAAAGAAATATAATAAATTGAATACTGATATTATTACCAACAAGGGACCCTGGCCCTGAGTGAGTCTGCCTAGGGCTGGCTGGTAGTGTGTATGTTCTTGACTTTGTGTAGGAAAGATTTCACAACCCAAGTCCAGGTGACTATGAGGGTACATTTATTAAAGCTGGGGACAGTGAACAAGGAAGGGGTCTGCATAGAAGAAGCAACAGGAGAGCCCAGGCTGAGCTGCTTTAGCTCACTGGGAAGTCAGAGAAAAGGGGGCCTTGAGATAGGTTCAGGGGCTTAGCCCAGGACAAGTTGCCACTGCCCGCTGCTACCCTGGTTGTAAGTCCCGTGGTGTCCCTTACAGTTTAGATGTGTGCCTGTGGGAATATTTGGGGAGGGTTTCAGCAGAATATTCATTGGTTTTTCAGGTGTGTTCTTTTGGGGTCATGAGCTCTACTGATTGGTCAGTGCCAGGGCAGGACGTTGTTAGCAATTGTAGCTGGCCCTGGGTTCGCCTACCTGGTTTTGCTGCTTTTCTGGGCCTGGAGCTGAAATACAGCCGGGGCCTAGATGTTCTCTCCAGGGGGGAGACCTTCTGTATCTGGCTGTAAATTACTCAGCCAGTTTGTTCGGCTTCTGTCTCAGTTTCCCCATTCTACTTGCCAAGGAATTTTCCTAGCTTCTTACTCTCCTGACTCAATAGGATGACATCATCTAAATTTTGTGACATTTGTGGTATTTGTAGTTTTATAAGTTTGTGATCTGATATGCTTCCTTTCTCATCCTAAATTCATTGTTGTACTTTTGTGTCACTGATTTCATACCCTTTTGCTTAAAGAAGGTTTTAAAAATTGAATATGCTTTAGATTCCACAAAACCTAGATAAACCACTGAGAGCTGTATTATGCTTTATTGATTTCCCGAGGCCTGCCTGCAACTTTGTGAATAGTCATTTTATCAAACTCTCCTCTGATTTTCAGTTTGGGCATGCCATCTGTTTCGAGAGCCGTGACTGATGCGATGTTCACATTAGTTATAATCTTTGTCCATCACTTATATATTACATTCTTCTGTATGACTGTAGAGATTCCCAGTGACAAAGAAGATATATGAGATATCTTTATATCTATTTATCTATCTGCTCTGTGCACGTACACACACACACACACACACACATACACACAGAAGGTCCGGCAGAAGTAAGGCCTGCTTGAGTGTGGTTGGTAGGGTAGGGTAATAATATGGGTGTGATTAATTTGAACATTTCACCTAAAATGTCATATGATGTGCTTGAGTGTGATATTGTTGTGTTACAGAATTACCTGCTTATGATTTTGTGATAAAAGAGTTTGTAATAAAAAAGGGGCATTATTTGTGCTGGACCCTGTATATCTTTATAGCAATTTATGTGGAGGTTATAGATTACGTAATTGTTAACCATGTTCCATGGAGGGGACAGGAGAACAAGGGACAGAGATTAGATGAGTAATTACTGTCATTTTACTCCCCTTATTTATTGTTGAATACTTTTCATGTATTCTTAAATTCAATTTTGGGTTTATTTTGTTTAAACTAAATCACTAGGTTCTTTTTGAGGGGGAACAAAATGTAGAGTTGGGTTTCAGTCAAGGTTAATCTATATGTTTTTGTTTTTGTTTTTTAATGTTCTATGTCCACCCAGGTTTTCCTATACTCAGGAAATTTCTGGGACTGGTGACTAGGCCCTGAAGAATAGAATAGCCTACTGTTACTCATCAAGTAATGGGGATAAACGTAACACATTCCACTTTATTCAGCTCTAATCTTTGTTATAAAATATTCTCTGAGGTATTTCCTATGAGGAAAGATTATATTACTACAGGGCCATTTTTATTTTTACTCACTTTTGAGGCTCTCCCTAGAGTTCCACATTAATTTTCAGGCATGACTTGAATTGCCCACATTATTTTTCACACATCTCCCCAGCCATATAGCTGACCCTTTTGTAAAGCAGAAACACATACACTGGGAACCTGGAAATGCAAAATTCATCCCATCCCCGTCCAGTGGATTGAGGCAAAACCCCAATTCTCAGGCAGGGAAATTGGCCAGGAGTAGGGTCTGCTGTCCTGAATAACTCCCCAACAAAGATTTCCCTCACATACTCCATGCATGCAGAAGACTAGAAAGACGCCTAGAGCCATCCTAAAGGAAAGGGAATGTGTTGGATGGGAGCTCTTTGGACACCCTTGCCTCTCGTTGCAGAGTAGCCTGCCTCTTGGCCTGCTGGGATAGAGGCCCTGGAACCAGGAGGCTGTTGGGGTTTGGGAAATTCTGCTGAGGAAGGGAGAAAAGGGGCACCCCTTGCAGTGCAGACATATCTCCACAAACCCAGAAAAGAAAGAATGGAGAAACATGGCCTTCAAAGTTGAACCTGTTTTTTTGTTGTTGTTATTGTTGTTTTGTTTTCTTTTGTTTTGTGTTTTAGTCCTTACCATCTTCTGCCAGCAATTTATCTGGGCTAGTCACTAAATGCTTGAAGAAATGGTTGTTTCTGGAGTATGGTGGCTGACAATACTTTACTTTGGAAGTCTTTTCCCTACACAAATGATTTCTTGATAGCAAGGGAAGTTTTTACCCTCCATCTATCAAAATACTTTACTTTCTCCACTTGCTCCAAGTTCTTTGAATAAGACAAAGTCTTTATTCCACAATTAGAGGAATAAGGTGAACTTCCCTAGGAGGTAGAGCATGTAAGCTTAAATACACAGGAAGGTTGTTATAGGAACACCTTAGGAAAATCCCTCACATGGGACCTGAAGACCCTCCAATAATACCTCATTGTAAAATTCATTCTTATGGGAAGCAGATGGAATTAACAGGCTGCTACATTTGGTTATTGTTCTTAAGCAAGGCACATGTGAATCTCTTTGTCTTTTCTTGGAAGATAGGCTGTGTATCTTATCAAGGGACAAGCACATCTGCAGATACTCCACTTATTTAGGAATCATGCTGGCTCTTTATGTTTCTATAAACTAAAACAAAGAAATGTGCCTGCAGTGACTCAAATGAGATAAGAGAATTGTAATTGGAAGATCCCAAAGGTCTTTAAATTCTGCCTTGAAGAAAGAAATACAGAAGCTCAACACTATGGCCCTCAGCCCTTCTTGTCACCTGGGATGGCTTGCTAAGACTTGTCTATAAGAGAACAGGCCAAACTCCACAAAAGAGCTACCAATTTCTGGGCCAGGACCCGTTATGACAAGAATCTTAGCTTCAAAGAGTCAGGAAGCTAAACATAGTATGGGTAATGCCTAACACTGATTTGAAAAAAAGCAACTGACATTTATTTTTTTAACTTCAAATTTGATTGAGGTATATATGACTTATAATAAGTAACAGGTGATTAAAGTGTACAATTTTAATGTTTTGACACGTTTATACCCGTGAAATCATTACCACAGTCAAGATAGTTTAAATATCCATCACCCTCAAAGTTTCTTTGTACCCTTTGTAATCTCTTCCTTTTTTATCTCCTCATCTTCTTATCCACCAGAAAAACCACCAATTTGCTTTTTATCACTTCACATTAGTTTGAATAGGATGTTATATGAATAAACTCACACAGTACATACTCCTTTTCTTGTCTGGCTTTTCTTGCTCACCATAATTATTTGGAAATTCATCTATGTTGTTGAATGTATCAATAGTTCATTCTTTTTTATTGCGAGGGAGTGTTCCATTAGGTACACACATCCCAGTTTGTTTATCCATTCACCTATAGATGGACATTTGGGTTGTTTACAAATGGGGTGATTACAAATGAAGATGCTATGAACATTCATGTTCAAGTCTATATAGATGTCTGCTTTATTTTCTCCTGGATAAATACCTAAGAGTGAGTGTCTTGATCATATAACTTTTTAAGAAACTGACAAACTGTTTTACAAAGTGGTAGTACCATTTTATATTCCCACCAGGAGTTTATAAGTTTTCAAGTTTCTTTGCCTCCTTGTCAACACTTGGTATGGTCAGTCATTTTAATTTCAGCCATTCAATAGGTGTATCATGGTACTTAATTGTGCTTTTGATTTTTATTTTCCTAATGACTAATGATGATGATGATCTTGTCATATGCTTCATATGCTTATTTGCCATCCATGTCTGCTCATATGTCTTGCTCAATTTTTTTATTGGATTGCTTGTTTTTTAGTATTGAGTTATATGTATATATATGTGTATATATATATACAAATATATATATTCATTCTGAATACAAGTCCTTTATCAGATATAAACTGTGCAAATCTCATTTGCAAAAGACTCTATTTCCAAATAAAAATAATAAACCAGTTTTTGGTTCCATTGACTTTTCTCTATTGGTTTTCCGTGCCCTATTTCATTGATTTCCACTCTGATATTTATTAGTTCCTTCTTTTCTTCCTATTTTGAGTTTCATTTTATCTTT
>VMDR010013195.1:0-25326 GCA_007922815.1 Macrotus californicus | reverse complement strand
AGGGAAGGGAAGGGAAGGGAAGGGAAGGGAAGGGAAGGGAAGAGAGAGAAGGGGAGAAGAGGGAGGGGAGGAAAGAAGGAAGGAAGGGAAAGAATCCTTTAAACTCGCCTCTAACTCTTTCCTCACCTTCACAGCAAAACTCCCCAAATGAAGTATCTCTGGGGCATTACCTCTCACTCACTCTTCAGACATCTGGGCCATGACTTTTCTCTCCATCCCTCTACCATGTTCATTACTCTGGTGGGCACTTTCCAGTCTCCTTCCTCTTATTTGACCTCTCAGCAGCTATCGTGATGATTAACTCTATGTGTCAGCATGACTGGGCATGGGGCGCCCAGGTATTTTGTCCAACCTTTTTCCAGGCGTGTTTGATAGGGTGTTTTGGGATGAGAGTAACAGTTAAAACCAGTGGAGCACACAGACCTCCCTAATGTGGGTGGGCTGCATCCAGTCATTTGGAGACCAGAACAGAACAAAAGAGAGTAACCCTCCCATGAGCAAGAGAGAATTCCTCCTGCCTGACTGCCTCTGAACTGGGACATTAGCTTTTTTCCTAGCCTTTGGACTCTAACTGAAATGTCTGCTTTTCCGGGGTCTCGAGCCTGCCAATCTTTTAAACGGAAGTACACCCTGGGCTTTCCATCTCCAGCTTGCTGGCACTGCCTGAGGATCTCAGGACTTGTCGGCCCCCATAATTGCATGAGCCAATTCTTTTAAACAGACAAACACTGGCTCCATTTCTCTGGAGAACGTGGACTAATTCAGGAACTTTTCCACTCTCCTATCTCCATTTGCTCACCTCCTCTCTCTAACATGATCTGGTTTCCATCACTTTCCACAATACTGCAACTTTCTTGCTCAGATGCTCTAGGACCTCCATGGAGCTAAATCCAATAGACATGTTCAGCCTTACCTTTCACGGCCTTTTAGCATGTTTGATAGGGTTGCTCACTCCCCTCCTTTGGAACATGTCACACAGCCTCTTCGACACCACCTCCCTTAGATCTCTCTACCTTTCAACTCCTGCTTCTTTTGCAAGCCTGCCTTCCTTATCTGGCCATCAAATGTTCGAGTTCTTCTAGACCCATCAAGATCGTCTTCTTGCTATGCCTCCTCTCCCTAGGCAATCTCACCCACGACCTTTCGTACTTCAGTGGCTCTAAAGTTTTTATCCCTTGCTCTCTCTCTTTAAGCTATGGCTTCACAAACCCAACTACTTCCTTGGATTTACCATCTGAATTCCAAAAAGGACCTCCGCCACCCCACCCCTGCACCCCTCCAATATTCCTTATGTCGGTGAACAGGGACGCCACCCTTTGGGTTGCATTCCGAAAACCTGGTTTTCCCTCACAATCTCCTTTCATCCACCCTATCTGATCCTTTGCCAAGTCTTATCCAGTCTGCCTCTTAAATATCTATTAAATCTACTTACTTTTCTGCATTGCCTCTACTTCGATCCAAAACATTATCTCTCCCTCCACTACTGGAAGGGTATCCCCTAGCCACACTGTCAGCAAGTCTTCTTTCCAATCCACCCTTCAGACTACAGCCAGACTGAAACACGCACACACCTGTCTGAAGCCCTTCCATTACTCCCCAGCGCCCTGGGGAGAAAGATCAAAACCATTAAAAAGAAATTTGTATGATCCACATCATACTCTGCCTCTCATCGATATCACCTATACTTCATCTCATCTTCTCTTTTTCCTGCTCTTCAGTCCTCACCCAGAGTCATCTTTTTTGGGTCCTCAGTGGGGTCTACTCCCTCCTATGACACTATTCCCTCCTCCTGAAATAATGCTTCCTCAGAAAGCTTTATCTAACCTTCCATATTGAGGTAGATTATGCTGTTACACTCCTATATCCTTTTTAGAGCAATGATGGCATTTGTCCTGGTGACCAATTGATTGTTGCCCTTTTCCTCCTTTAGACTGTAAGCATCTTGAGGGCAGGGACCGCATCTGCCTCGTTCAGCAACATTGCTCAGACCTTGTGCTAAACAGACACTCAGCAAATACTGACTTTTGAATGACTGCCTTCCCTCTGCTTTGAGGGGAATAAGACCACCAGCATCTCTCTCTCCACTACTAGGACTAAGTAGAAAACACATTAAATATTACTCTGTTGAAATAATTACTGTGGTAACATATGGACTCTCAACAAAGTCATTGTTACTTGTCTAAAAATCTCAGGAGATCTTCTTCTGTCCCCTCGTATAAGACAGAGACAGATGTAACAGAGACGGTACTGTGACGTATGCAGTCAGAGAACGGGCTTCTAGCCTGAGCACTCGATGAACTGTTACAGCTCAGGGAGACGGGAAGGACTCAGATGGCAGAACCAGGTTGCCTGTCGTCAAATCCCAGCTCCACAGTTGACGGCTGTGTGATCAGAGCAGGTTATTTAACCTCTGTCGGTGTCAGGTTCCTCGTCTGTAACATGATATTAAAAACGGGCTCGACACCAGAGGGCGGGTGTGAGAACTGAAAGAATCGCTCTACGTAAAACCCAGGGCCAACCATGTAATGGCAGCGGTGGTGTGGGTTACCGTTTCAGACCACTGCTACGGTCGGCACGTGCTAATTTGTGCAAATTAGTTCGGATGCACTTATTTCACCAAGAAATAGAGTGGACTGCACTGGATTTTTTGAAGAGCCTTTTGAGTTCCACCACATCGGTGACGTTAAGCAGACTGACATATACCATCGGTACAAATCACGTTGGCCTTCTGCTGTATCACCTGATAATTCCACTTCCTGGCGTTTGCACTGAGTATTCCTCAACGCACTCCCTGTATATTTTCTCCTACATGTTCACAGATGAAGGAGAACCCTACTGGAAAGGCCATGGATTAGAGCAGAAAGAGCCAGGGCTGGCCAGACGCCCACGGGTTCTGTGGGAGTTCCTGGCTGTTTTATTTGGGAACGCCAGTTAATCACCCTGACCCTCGGTCTCTTCACTTGTAAAATAAAATAACTGGGTTAGACCGTTCTGATTGTTGCCTCTAGATATTAAAAAAAAAACCTCTCAGTTTTCAATCACATATTCTTCACCCTTTAACTCATCATTGAAGTACTATCCCCTTCAGAAGATTGCTTGCCAGGCAATATCAACAATTCCCTAATCAAGAGAGCAAGCATTTGCCTACTTCCATGTGGATCTGCTGTAGGGTTTGTTGTTAACACTGTGAACTTCAAGGCCAAACCATTCCTATTATTGAGTATGTATAATTAATACTGAGGTCCATGCACTCTATTGGAAAAAAATTGTGGCTGACAGAAAACAGCATTATACCAAAACAGTCTAAAAATGAGTCCTTGCTGTGGGGAAGGGGAAAAAAAAAAAACCAACCCATGCCCTGCAATTCTCAGATTTACCACAAGAGGGGAGGGTTGATCCAGTCCTGACACCCTACATTTCTTTTTTTCTTTCTTTTTCTTTTTTCTTTTCTTTCTTTCTTTCTCTTTCTTTCTTTCTTTCTTTCTTTCTTTCTTTCTTTCTTTCTTTCTTTCTTTTCTTCTTTCTCTCCCTCTGTCTCCCTCTCCCATTCCCTCTCTCTCTTTCCTTTCTCTCTTCATCTCTTTTTAATGTGTTAAAAGGGAACACACATACAGTGAAGATGAGAACATAAACTGGTAAAAACTTTTCCCCAAAATAGCATGGTTCCTTTTGCAAGAATTGTAAAAATGTTCATAAGCTTCAACCTGTAGTTCATCTTAGTGAAATGTTTCCATAAAGTATGCACCCTGAAGAAATAAAAAGCAATATACAAGAAAATGGTCCTTGTAACATTTTCTACATTACATTTTAAATGTCTAATATTGTAGAAAGGAAGGAAGGAAGGAAGGAAGGAAGGAAGGAAGGAAGGAAGGAAAGAAGGAAGGGTTTATCAAGCTGTTGGAACACATTGAAGCTCAAATATTCAAGCTTCATGTAAAATAATGCTCCTTACAGCATTGTGTTAATAACAAGGAAGCAACATTTAAATGTCCAATGGGTAGTAAATAAATTACGGTATTACATAGCCATATTTTGAAATACTATACAACTTTTTGTTGGTCTGACCTGTAAACGCAGGGCTCATTGTTAATTTTGAAAAGCCAGCAGCCAAAATATGCCCCCACTCAGTGGTTAGGTGCCTTTAAGGAAGGAATGCCCTGTGTGCATTGCACTGTGTGATTGTGTGTGACCTGACTTGTGTCATTTAAGTAACTTTCAAAGATACTCAGCACTCCCCTCAAATAAGCTGCTTTTGGCAAAGTGTTTTCACCCCACTTTGTCAAACATAAATACATTGTTCTTAAGAAATATTATGCATGTATTTATATAAAACTTGGTTTTGAACATAATATTTTTGAGAAACATTTTTGAAAAGGGGAAAGCATATTTATTCCTGAAAAGTGAGTAATACACAAAGTTGTTTGGGTTTAAGTAAAAGCCAGTGGAGCTAACACTTTTTGCTGCTGTCATGCTCTGTTCCCTGGAGGTTCTAGCATAAAAACAAAAGCAGGGTCACCACACCACCCCAGGCCAGAGTGCCCAACCCCCTGCATCTCCAAAGGAGGGCGCTGGATTGGGGGTTGGGAGATTGCAACACACCTCCCCAGCAGAAGGAAGCCCAGCCAGCAGAAGTGTCTGACACACAAGCTGAGAGGCAGCAGCAGCCAAGGGAATGAGACGCTGACCTGTCCCCATGAGGAGTGTGTCCCCATCTGTCTTCTCAGGGTCTCGCTGACGGCTTCAGCAATGAAGGAATTGAACGCAAGCTCAGCAGGAACCTCAAGATCGGTGTGGGTGTGCCATCAGTAACTTCTCGGCATTGCCTACCTTCTGAATCCTAAACCTAAGGGTTTTACATTTAACCTTGGCACAGAATAAAACAGCAATGCCAATGTCTTGCACGGTGTCCAGCCTTTTGATGTCTCTGGACCACACTGGAAGAAGAGTTGTCTTGCGTCACACATTAAATACATTGCAACACATAATCACAAAAAAAAAATCTCATAATGTTTTAAGTAAATTTACAATTCTGTGTTGGGTCCCATTCACAGTCCTCTGGGGCCACATATGGCCCCCAGGCTGCAGGTGGGACACCCCTGTTAGAGTATTGCTTGTTATTTAGGGATAGTGGGAGAAAAGAAGGGACAAACAGAATCCAGGATGGATTAGGTGGGTTCAACTTCAGACTCTGCTGCTTAATGCTTGTGTATCCTTGGGAAGTGAACTTAATCCCTTCATTTCCATATCTGTAAATACGGTAGGGTGGACTGAAAAGCACTCCCTCCCCGCCCCGCCCCCGAAAAATATCTATGTCCTAGTCCCTGAACCTCTCTCATCGTTACCTTATATGACAAAGTCTTTGCAGATGTAATCACATTAAAATTTTTGAGATGGGGAGATTATCCAGGTGGGTCTGAAATGCCATCTTTACATCCTTACACAAGGGAGGCAGAGGGAGATTTGACACAGAAGAGGTAAAGGCACTGTGACCACAAAGGTGGAGCTTGGAGTAAGGTAACCACAGGCCAAGGAATGCCACCAAGCACCAGAACTTGAAAGAGGCCAGGCATGGATTCTCCCCGAAAGCCTGCAGAAAGAGTGTTGCTACTTGTGGTTCACCCTGATGTCAGCCCCAGTGATACCGACTATGGGCTTCTGGCCTCTAGAACTTTGAGAGAATAGATGTCTATTGTTTCCAGCCGTCAGGTTGTGATAATTTGTTACAGCAACCACAGGAAATGAGTACAGTGAAGAACCTAATAGCTGTCTTGTAGAGTGGCTGTGAGAAGTCTTGAATATCTATTCGAAGTTTACAGCACAGTGACAGACACATAACAACGAATGACCTGTTGATTATTGAGAGAAAGGAGCCGCAAAAGAAAAAATGGGGAAAATGTTAAAACTAAGATAATCAAAGGATTCTCACTGCAAAGTCATTGGTTCTGCGTTTTGCAGCTCTATCTTTTTCTTTGAAGAGTAGGGCATACACTTTCAAACCACGCAGGAAGGTGCAGATAAAAAAGAAACTTGCCTCTATGTCCTGACCTCACCACCTTTTCTGATTTCCATCCTTCTGGTGGTTACCTTGAACCCCAAATAATGCAGAAGTTATTCCTTACTTCTCAATACAGAATGAAGTGGCTTAAACATTAGTTACTGGTGCTTCTCTGTAAAAGCTGTGAAAGCTCACACTTCACACGTGCTCCCTCCAATCTCCCCTCCCTCCCTTCATGAATCACATCTTTAGTTACTTTATTATGTGTATGCTATTTATAATATGTTTAAGCCTCTTTTTCTTGACCCATCAACTTTAGACAGTATCTGTAGACCACCTCCTGTATATGATGAATTTAAGCTCCATGAGGGAAGAGACCATCTGTGTTCATCTCTTGATAGGAATACATCACAGTTGCCTGGCTTGTAAAAGTAGGTGAGATATATATATATAGTTAAGAGCATATCCCAGCCTGGCTGGTGTGGCTCCATAGATTGAGCGCCAGACTGTGAAGCAAAGGGTCAGTGGTTCGATCCCCTGTCAGAGCACATGCCTGGGTTTCAGGCCAGGTCCCCAGTGAGGGGAGTGTGAGAGGCAACCACACATTGATGTTTCTCTCCCTCTCTTTCTCCATCCCTCCCCCTCTCTCTAAAAATAAATAAATAAAGTCTTTTAAAAAAGAACATATCCATGTGCATTTTTCCCTATCTTTCTCCTGCCATCTTCCATCTGCTTCCCACACTGTCATTTTTTTTTTACATTGTCCTAGATAGATAACCTGTTTTCTCTTTGATTTTTCCAGATCTTCAGTTGATCTGTGGTGGTGTAAACTTCATAAGGACGTGGGTAAATGGAAGTCTACTAAGACGATTCTGCTCAGTGCTTAGTTGCCTTCCTCAGTCTGAGGATTTTCATCTCTCGTCAGCACTGGGAAGCTGTTTTTCATGGTTGGGTGTTTTCTTATGTGCTGGCTTATAGTTCTTGAATTATTTCTATCTTTTCATTTTCTGCGTTCCCTTTTGAGAATTATTATTCAGATGTTGGCTCTCCTGTGTTGACATTTTTTTTCTTTCTTCTAATTAGTTCTTTTGTTCTACATTCTGGGAAACTCCTTGGCTGTTTATTCCAGCCATTCTGTTATTACTTTAAATTTTTTCTCTCCTACTACTCGTGATATTTTCTTGGAGATCAATTTTTCTGTTTTCCCCCCTTGGCACTTCTCTTTCAAACCACTGGATGTCCTCAAAAGGCTGGTGGATTTTGGTTACACATTCGTAGTCACAAGTGATGGTTGGCTGACACGTGGACCTGGCCTCACAGGTCCATGGATGGATGCAAAGGCTTTGTAGGAGAGATGGACAAACAGGCTTCAGTGGGGTGCACAGGTGGGAGCAGAACGGCAGACTACTTAGGAGGCGCCTTCTTCTTCCCAGGAAGAGCGTTTCCTAGGGGGCATCTCTCCGGCTTCAACCTGTGGGCAAAAACCAACCTGCACACACAGCAGTGGAAGAAGAAAATGGGATACACCAATGACAGTCGCTGGGTGTCAGGTTTTAGCAACCAGGCCTGTCATCTGACTTCTATCTCTCCTCCCACTTCCTGATCTGATGAACTAATCACAAAAACACGGGTCAGCCCCCACTAGGGTTTTATCCTACATACACTAAGCCATGAACCCCTTCCTCCTGCTTTAACCAGCAGCATAAGCTGATTCACTTTTAGTATCCCCAAATTCATTAAATTTCGTGGTGTGCTGATATCCTTGATCCAGTTCTCAGGACTCAGTATTACCCTTTGTACTTTTCTACCATCGTCTCAAGAGGAAGGGTAAACCCAGGTGTTCAAGTTACCACCTGAATCATACGCCAGCCGAGACACCTGGTGAGTACCTGAGTCCACTGCGGTGCATTAATAGGGCAACTAGATTTGTGTCTGTGGTTCAGTGAGGGAGAAAGAAAGTCCAGGGGTGAGCCAGGGAAGACGTGCTAATTACTTTCAGGGGACTGACATGCGTTTGCTCATCAAGTCAGTAAATATTAGCTGGAAACTACTAAAGGCCAAGAATGGTGCTCAGCATTTTCATACTGAAAAAAATAAGAGACAGTTCTTGGTCTCTGGGAGTCAAAGCTGTGTGTCCACTGCAGTCAAGTAAACTCACGGTGACATTATATGACAGCTGTAGGGAAGGCTTCTAGAAGAAATAACGTTTGAGTCAGCCCAGCAAGGCAGAATGCATGTTATCCCCCCCAAAAGAGGGGAGGGCTTGTGAAAGAGAAAAGGCTGTGAGTGAAGCTTCATACGTTTAACTGTACCTGAGGATCAGTATACGGGAGGAACAGGAAAAATGGCTAAAATATGGCAGAAGTCAAATTTTGCTAGAATGACATACTAAGAAGTCAACATAGTTCTGAAGGTGATAAGATAATACTGACATATTTCAAGTAGGGAAGTAATATAATCAAACTTCTATTTAGTAATTATCCCATCATACTTTGGAAGAAGAACTGAAGGTGGAGTGAGGGAGATTTGATGCTGCTAAGAAATTCCTGGAGTAACCTGCCTGAATGATAACCCAAGACACAGGTAACACTCACCTGGCTTTCATCATTCCAACCAGGGATAACATGTCTGCAGAGCACTTACACTTGTGATGAGAACAAAGCAGCCACTAAATAATGATGGGAGTATACAAACATCATTCTACTTAAGTCTAATAACAATCGTGTAAGGCATTATTAAAAATATATTACAGATGAAGAAACTGAGGCTTAGGATGTTTAAGTGACTTATCTAAAGACTTACACCTCCAAAGTCAGATTTCGAGTGGCCTGTCTCCTAAACTGGGGCCGCCTGAGCCATCACTCACTAGCTCCCAACACATTGCTCGCTGGCCCCCAGCAATTCATTTGGGATGCAGAAATCTAGTTGGCAAAGATGCAGGTGGAGTTCAAACACATGAGTATACACACCTTTGAAACCTTTGATTGTGTGCATATGTTGTTCTTCGGAAGAGGAGGCAAAGCTACATCCAGAGCTAATCCACAGCCAATCTACAGCAAGGAGGGAAAGAGCTGATGTGGGTCCCAAGATTACTAGATTTCCATTCCCGTTAGCTGGTGACATCTACCACATCAGTGAGGGTAATTAACTATGAGACTCAGAGGAATGCAGTCTGTCTGTTCTCTCCCCAGCCTCTCTGATGGACATAAGGGTGAGTTTAAGGGAAAGGACAAAATGTCTCTATGAAAATGATCCTCAGTCTGAGCTTCCACTCTAAATTCAAGTTCAATTTTTTTGGTCTCCCATCCTCCAACACCTTGATAATGTCATCGTTTTAATATGATTTCTGAGGGTAAAGAGCTTCAGAGAACTTGTATTAAGCAATTTCCCCAGGGACCAGCAAATACAAGCTCATGATATTTACTTAAAATTCTCAATTCTGTGGATATGTCAAGGCCTTTATAAACGAAACTGACTTTTTCAGGATTGGCAAATTAGTGTCGTGTCTGGAATAATCATTTCCACCAGGGGAATGACATGTCCTTATTTTCTATCCCTGTTCCTTGGTGACAGGTGCCACTTCAAGTAATTTGCAAAATAAATTCTGGAAAGTGTTCAATAGAAATGATGCTTAGAATAGCTTGTTCATGAAGCAAAAAATTCTACGTGGGTCATGAATGTTCAAAGAGAACAGGGTTTATAGGATTATACTCAAGAAAAATTGACAAGAAACTATCTTTTTCTTTGATGGATTTTGTGCCCAAGTGTTTCACAGGCAAGGCCAGAGGAGGGGCACTTGCCATTTGAAAACCGGGTAATCAAGGAGACTACCCAGGTGGATTCATATCAGAGGATTACATGCACTGAGCTGATTAGAGAGTAACAACTGACTTTGAATAGGTATGTGGCAAAAATCCTTTTTGGTGGTGAAAAAAAAGAAACTGACAGACACTTGTATACCAATGTTCATAGCAGCTTTATTCCCAATGGCAAGAGGTGGAAACAACCCAAGTGTCCATCAACAGAAGAATGGATTACAGAATGTGGTAGATACACATAATAGGATATTATTCAGCCATAAAAAGGAGTGAAGCTTTGGTATATGCTACGACATGATGAACCCTGAAAATATTATGCTTAGTGAAATGAGCCAGAAACAGGAAGACAGATATTGCATGATTTCACCTATCTGAGGTACCTAGAATGGGCAAATTCATAGAGACAGACAGTAGAGTAGGCATTGTCAAGGGCTGGGGGGAAGAGGGAAGTGGGGGTTATTGTTTAATGGGTACAGAATTTTTTTAGAGGTGATAAAATATTTTGGGTATCGATAGTGATGGTAGTTATACACCAGGGTATATATATTTAATACCACTGAATCATGCAATTACAAATGGTGAAAAAGATAAATATTATGCTTTATATATTAGAAAAAAAAGATCTTACTGACCTCACCATAAAAAGATTGAGTCTAAATCTCAAGACATCTGTAGTCCTTGAGACATTTGCTCTAGGACTACAAATTACAACAAAGTTAGACATTACAGGAGCAGTTTCAACCTTTTAAAAATTATTGGACTCTTGAGGAATCTTCTGGAAGCTACAGAACCCCCTTCATAGGGTAAAAAAGGACTGTCGAGTACAATTTGGGGGGCAGAAACGCTGGCGCCCTGAAGCTTCCCCACTGACCTCTCTGCATGCGCAATCATGTGAGATCAACGCAACCGCAACTGTTGAGGGTGCCAGATGGGTTTCACTAAGCGGAGGGGAACCTCACTGGCATGCAGTCTGCAACTTCAGCTAACGGTCTACAGAAATGCCGAAGTCACAGACAGAGTCATAGGACAGAGGACAACCTCTATCAGCCCCGAAGCTCACAGACTCGTGAGGGCAATCTCAGCTTAGTCTAAACTAAATGCCCTTCCCCAGCCTAGGGTCACACATGGTGAATGGTAATGAAATCAGCATGAAGGGTAAAGAATTAAACAGTAGGACTTCACCTCACTAAAATATAGAATCATGTTAATAAGCTATTACTTTCATCTCTGGGTCCATTTTTGAGACCTGCTTGCACACAGCTGCATTTTTTTTTTAAGGAAAACTTAATAACATCCTTTCTGAATAAAAGAGATATTTTGTATCCGGTTGTAGTTTGAAAAGGAACAACTAAAATTATACATTTCAAAGTAATGTAGGAAATAAACACCCCTTCATTACTGGTCACAACGTTCTATTTTTACTGTACTAGTTAATGCTTACTATTCTCTCTGAAATTCATAGGGCTGGCAGCACTTTTATGCATTTAGTAGAAACTGGTACTTTATAGTCCTAGGATGAGAAGGGTAACAAAGTTGAGAAGTTTTAAATAATAATTTTCTTTGTTTCCAGCTCTCCACTTATTAAATGTTCGGCTTCTGTGTTGACTCATTCTTAACAAATCAAATAACAACATCTGAATGTAGAATATTTTTACTGCATGTCTATTAAATGTGCAAAACAGCACCTACAGATGAAAGAAAAAGGGAAGAAAATAAGGAAAAGTAATGTGAATTGTGTATTTAAACTTTTAAGATAAATAAAGAATCCCTTTGAGATTTGGGTGAATACAGAATGCCACAGTCAAATGACACATGTGACTAAGTCTCGCCCGGCAACAGTCCTTAGCCATTCCCAAATCTGAATATAACAGTGTGTTTGTTCCATGGTTGTATTCATCCTACCACGCAGTCAAACAAACAGCCTGATGGAGTTTTCTGTTAACAGCATCTGTCCCCTGAAGCACGACATGTCCCATTTTCACTGCCTTGCTGATCTCACTTCCTTTTATCTGTATTTAATACTTCCTCTCCTCAATTAAGACAGAGGCTATAGGAACTAATGCGCTAAGAAACACTTTTGAAGCTTTTCATGACACTTTTAAAAATGATTCAGTCAACCAAGCCTTGCTTCGTTTGCACAGGTTAAGGTGAATACACAGCACTGTAACAATAGCTAGAAATGTGTGTCTATTGAAGGACGTGTTTAAATCCTTTTATAAATGCATGTCTCTTTTATAAGCCACAGTTGTGCAATGGTCTGAAAATCTGCTCCAGAAAATATCTCTCTTTAAAAAGGCTACCTTTGGATAATTTGGTAATACAACTGAACAGGGCTTTCTAAAAGTTAGTGTGTGTTCACCTGCAAGATAATTTTATTTGAGGCATAATAAGTTTTTTGTAGGAGGTATGCTTTTATTGTTATGATCTTCTCTCTATTGCAATTAACCCTGTATCCTTTATTTACAGCAGAGATGTAAAATTTCCTTTTGTATTAGTTTTATTTGAGAATGAGTATATATTTTAAAAAGCTATTAAGTAGGACTACAGGTACAATTGTTACAGCAAAAAATGCAAAAACACTTCAGAATGAGGAACATACACTGCATGACAGCATAGAGAAAGAGTAACAGAGTGCGGGAGCCTGGAATGGTAGGCAGGAACTTCCTAAGAGGACAGGAAAGGGGAAAGGTATCCCCAACAAAGGGGACTGTGCACAAAGACTCTGGAACACAAGCTCTGGGAGCTGGCAGGGGTGAGTGACACTGAATCAGAGGTACCAGATCACTTCGAAGTGTTAAAATCAATGTGGAGAAAGTAACAGGGCTGATTTGAGCTGTGAAAAGATACCTCTGGAACCACATGGAGTGCAGATGGAAGGGCAGGGAGATGATGGGGAAGAGGCTAGTTAAACCACGTGGTGGAGACAAGCAGGAAAAGACCGGGAGACTACCTACAAACTGCACACGAGCTATTTCGGAATGACAAAGCATTAAAAGGCAAGTGGCAGAGTCAAAGGAAATAATTCCTACACACGCACCACACTCCCAGAGAAGGTCCATATGCTCTGCATAAAGAACTCCAACTCAATGGAAATAACATTTTTATTATATTACCATGAAAATTTCACGAGAACAGGTAATTCACATAGCAAATGGGAAACAATAATAAAATGCATGAAAATGCTACATTATTGATGATCAGGAAAACATAACTTCAAGAGAATGAGCAGTAGCTTTTGACCCCCTCAGCTTGTTAAAAACTTGTAATTTTTAGAGTTGGCAAGAATGTGGATGAAAGGACACTCTTACATAATGTTAGTGCAACAGCACATTGATGCAAAGAACATACTGTCAACATGTAAGTGGCTTGCCATTAAATTCAAACTAAGGTACATTCCTTTAAAATTATATGCACAAACGCTATGCAGGAAGAAGTGAAGTAGCAATCTATACTCAGTGTCTGACCCCGCCTGTAAAAAGTCTGTGCTCCATCTGTGCAAAGGCTTATCTCCCAATCCACTCACATCCTTCCTCCACAAAATAATATTCACTAACTTATCTACGTAGTGGAAGTGGTCATGGAAAACAGAGAGGAGTCTAAGATATAAATTAGGAAATGAAATTTATAGAACTTAGTGACCTGGAACGTGGGAGAAAACAAGAGGGAAGGATCCATTATGGCTCCATTTCTGGTGATTGGATGATACCACCCCCCGCCCCCCCGAAAAGAAACACAGAAGAAGGCATGTTTGAGAATACAGGTGATTACTTCATCTCGAGACTCGAGGGTTTTGAGGAACAGTGGTGTATTCACATGAAAACACCCAACAGAGTGTTGAATGTTTGAGTCTGCATCTTGGGAGAGGGTCGAGGCTGGCGACGTATCTTTCAGAGTCATCAGGAGATGACAAGCACCATGGCTCTGGGGAAATTATCAGGGAGTCGATGTAGCACGAAAATGGAGAAGGAAGAACTTTGGGAACAGCAGCTGTAGAGGGAAGGCAGAGGGCGGAAGCACCATGCCGTGGTCTGAGAGTTTGTGTCCCCCCAAGTTCCTGTGTTGAATCTTACCCCCAAGGCGATATGATTAGGCAGTAGGGCCTTTGGCGGGTGATTAGGTCACGAGGGTGGAGCATTCGTGAAAGGGACTAGCATTCTCACAAGAGACCCACAGAGATCCCTAGTCTCTTCTGCCCGGTGAGGACACAGCAAGAAAGCATCTGCTGTTGAAACTGGAAAAGTCAGCATTCGTGCGGCATGTCACTTCCAAAACCAACAAGCAGAGACAGGGATTGACTGTTTATAGGTGCTTTACTCAGACGGCTGGTAGATGAGAAGATGATGGGTTGTGTGCCCTAACAGACCATCTTACATTTCCTTTCAATCCAGCTTTTATAAGGAGAAAAGAAGTATAGGTACGGGATTTGAAATTCAAGGGGAAAAAAGTGTAAATAAGGGATTTGGAATTCAAGGAAGAGGTTAATCAGATAAAAGCTGTAGTCCGACAATTTCCTAACATCCTTTCATCTGTTGACTGGTGATTTCTTATCTGGGTCCTGTGCCCTGTGTCTTGGGTGATTTTCTTTATCTGTGTCCTGGACAGTGGGATGTCTGTCCCTGGAACACAATGGCCCAGATACCACCTTGAGTTCTTAAGGTCTGTTCTGGAGCACAGAGACTGACTTGCTTGTGGTCTCCTGGAGTCAGGGTGGGCCTCCCTTCAGTTCTGAAACAAGAGCTTTTCACAAGCATTAACCACTAAGCTTATTAACTATTACCTAAAATTAAAATTTTCCAACTCTTGAGTTCCCCCATCACTGTGAACCAGGAAGAGGTCTCTTACCAAAACAGGACCATGCTGGAATCTTGATCTTGGACTTCCCAGCCTCTGGAATCGGGAGAAATGACTTTCTATTGTTGTTAAGCCACCCAGTCTGTAATGTTTTGTTATAGTCACTCCAACAAAATAAAACGCTCACCAAGGAGGTGTGTAAGGGGAGGCCTCACGGACCCACACCCAGGCCCAGACACAGGACACGTCCTTCCCTCAGCCAGCTGGCTGAATACCCAGGCCTTGGTTCCGCCATGCCAGGGGCCAACTGGAAACCTGCGCCTACAAGTCCCTCATCACTACTAGAAAAACAGGTGCGAGTGAACGTGAGCCGATGCACCATCTTCTTTGTCTGAGCTGGAGAGTGTAACTTCCTTCCAGAGGCAGACAGAGACCGTTTCTAAGGGAAGCCTTGGACTCAGCAGCCGCAAGGTCCTTAGCTCAGACACCTTCTCCCCTGGCTCCAGATGCCGAGAAGCTGGGGGCACAGCAGCCATCTCCCTTTTCTCAGATGTTATTAAGCAATCTATGCCCTTTTGCATACACACACAAAAATAATCATATTAATCCAACTGAATAAGTTCAATGCATATCATTTGTGACTCTCCTGGGAAAAGATGAGGCATTCTTTCCTTTGTTCTCCGGAAATCGGATTGAAGCAGCTCATACTTATGTTTACAAAGGATAAAGAGCCAAATTAATTTGAAGAGGTGACGCTACAGGGAGCATTAGTCACAGACATCATTCATTACCAAAAGCCACCTGAAAAGATTAGAATAAAAAGTCATCAATGGATAGTTGAAATTCATTAAAATATACCCTAATCTACAGTCCTTACATGGAAAACCCCAAGGTAAACTTATTTATAAAATCAAATCCTATTTGACTATCCTCCTATAGTAAATTCCAGGGTAAATTTAGTTATAAAAATCAAACTCCAGTGTGAGAAAAAATTATTAAGCATATTGAAAATTAAGTACAGGTTAGGAATTATAGAATGGTATGAGTAACAGAAATGAAATCAAATATTTCAATCATAATTTATCTATTCTTTTTTTCCCCTGTGCTTAAACATAAAAACCCATTTTTGTGATTCCCAAATTCAGTATTTGTTGCTAAATTAAGTAACACCTGGAAATTAAAGAGAAATGTTTGCTGTTAGAACCATCACTGTTTCTACATATAGAATATCTGGTCTCTTAAAATAAATTCTTGTAAAAGCAGAACTATGGAAACTCAAATTTGGATAGGATTCTGAAATCTTTTATTATAGAAGATGTTTGTTACAATGCCCTTTATTCCAACTGTACTTCATGTTCAATGAAAAATACATTTTTTTAACCTAGGAAGATACTGAAATTCCATGACCAATTACAATTTTTCCCTCAGAACACAGATATAAAATACTTTTAACCCCGTTAAGTGAAGAAAATGCAGTATTGCTATATTTTAAGAACGGAAGACGATGAATTTTCGCCGATGCTGGATAACCTTTAAAATTTCTGTGTCCTCTTGGTCGTCCAAATGCATGCAGCTCACAACATGCCAAGAATCAGAAAAGAAATAAAGACTAAGGGAAAAAATCGAGGCAGGATGACAGGCTCATTAAAATGTGCAGAAAGCATCTGACTCCCTCAAGAAAGCTGTTATCGTGGAATAATCACATTGACGAACACAGAAAGAGTGGACTCCGGCAGGAGCCTTCTATTGCACCCAAGAAGTTGGTGATTACGTCCTGGAAATGTGACCCCCGTGAAGCTTGACTGCTTTGTTGCTTAATAGAGTTCACAGAAAATGCCTGTCTCCAAAATGAGATTTCTCCCCCATTTGCTGTGCAGCCTGGGAGCCTTGACAGCACAAGCAGGGGGCCATTTCTCCTAATCAAGGTGGGGGGGGGGGCGAGAACCCCCTGGGGGGTGCGAGGGTGAGATTGTAAGCAATCAAGCTCCACTATTGCAGGGAAGAACTCTTCCTTCTGTTAGGTTGTCAAGTGGTCATAAAGGAAGGGTCAGGGAAGCTGCTAGAATTTGCTACAAATAAGGGATAATGGGTGAGATGGATCCACTTCTCTTAGCAATTATCCCATTTGTAACTCTGAGGCTATGACAAATTTCCCTTGCTGCCTAAGCACTCTAGGTATGCATGTTTAGCTCTTAATTGAGATACTTGTTAGTATTTCCATTTTTCACCCCGTGGGTTCAAAAATCTCATGTATCCTTTTATCTGAAGGCACTAACAAGGCTTTCTAAATGGTTGCACTGAGCAGAATGTTGTCCCTCTTGTTGGGCTGGACTGCGAGACAATGGGAAGGACCATGGCGGGGCAAGGGGGGGGCATAAAATGAAACAGCGCAGTCTGGGTCACAGGTGAGGGAGGGCTTTGAAAAACTCCAATTCTTCGTTTGTCAACAAGGAGGCATTCCAAATCCTGGTGGTCTCTGGTTTAAACACAATTAAATTATTTTTAATAAAAAAGCATGCTCTATTACTTCTTTAACATTTGCTAAACTCTGTATTGTATGGGTTCATATGTATGAATGTTAATACATTGTAAAGATCAGAAATACTCTGCTATTAATGACAACTGAATCATCAGGTCATTAGGATGAGGTCATTTGGAGTGGGATTAGAGGAGAAATAAAAGGAGACTTAATCTGGAATATAGTTCTTCACTGTTTGAAATATCCTCCTAAGAATGTATTCACATACTACCTGTATAAACTAATAAGCACTTTTTAAAAGATTTTTTAAAAATTGTGGTTAGTCCATAAACGGATCTGGGCATGGCTGTGGAGTAAAATTTTACCATAGACTCAAGTATTCACCAAGACAACTATAACCAAGGGGAACTTTTTAATGAATATCCACACCAGGCAGAGCTCTGTTCCCATTGAAGGGTTCTCTGAGGGGAGATCAGAGAACCTACAGAGCTTAAAAACTGCGTGCCTCGGCTATCTGTGTACCAAAACAATCATATTTGCCCTGGAATCCCACAAATGTTCCTGAGGCAATATTAAATGAACCCTTCAAATGGTTCCTTTTTCTGTATGTAACAATTCTGGATGTAATTCTGTGCATACCAATGTGTGAAAATGTAGGCCCAACCCTGACATGCTGCTGGAGTTACCCCCGGAATCAGTGTAATCTCCCTGTTGTAGGTACACACTCTATGTATTAGAGACTAGAAATGTCATGTGACTTCGTACCAGGACTTTTACCACCCTAGGGACCGCCACATAGGCTGATTAGTTCAGGGCACATCCTGGAAATTCAGGCATAGCTCACTTCCTAACATAAGGCTAGACGCTGCCTGACAAATCACATACAGCACTTGGAAATGCGAGCTAAGAAGCCAAGTGAAACAGTTTTAATGTGGGGTTTCAGCCCAAGAATTCAGCTTCAGATTTAGTGCACCCTGGAGTCAATAACTTCCTACAAAGATTTTTGTTTGTTAGAGGTAGGCCAGCCCTGAGCCCTGCACATTCAAACCAGCATGTCGAGTGTCAGATGAGTCAGGAAAGGTAAATAACTAAAGCCAGGCATCCAGTCATTCACATGGTCCTCTCTCCAAATTCAAAGGGACAGAGTCGCACGATGTCATACAGCTTCTAGAACAGAGGGCCAGATTGGTCCAGCTGTCTAAACTCCTTTTAGCTGATCCAGCATACGATTGTGAGCTAAGTCTCATTTAACGGGCCTGGATGCTCTCACTTAACGGCAATTATTACTGAAAAGAGTGAGTTGCAGAAACCTGTTCCGCAGCATGTCGGCTGAAAGACACCCTGCCGGTTATAATGCAGCCATCAGGCAGAGCTTTTTATATTTAATGTTGAACAAATTATCCTTCGTAAATGGCAGACTGAGGATTCTCACTGCCAATCTTGCTTTCTGCTCAGCCACATTTCCATTTCACAGGACATCTTGCGTCTAGCTGAGGGGGGAGGTAGAAGTCCCTAAAAATATAGAGCAAGAATAAATCCTAAAGGCAGAAGAAGTGTAATAAGAACTTCTCTGCTAAACCCAGGACAGTAAAGTACCTTTTCTGGCAAAAAATTTCCCCCAAGGGTGACTTCCCAAACTTCTTGGTGTGTGCTCTGTACCCAGGACAAGGATAGCAAAAGGAGTGGGGTTGGGAGGGTCCCGGTCCCACCCCAGGGGGAGGACAGTTTGCACTGTATCAGAATCTCACATTGTAAAAGTATAGAGAATTTAAAGCTGGGAGGCCCTGTTGGAGGTCATGGGATCTGCCCCACTGTGGAAATTTCCCTCCAAAGGGACATTCAAACTACACACAATTGCTCATCATAAAGGGCCCTTCAGGCCTCCTGAAAGGCGTCTTTGCCTTTCTGGGCAGCTCTCCTCACCTGGCGTTCATCGACAGCCGCAGCTGCAGCCTTATAATTTCTCCCTGTTGCCCCTCCACAGCAATGTACCCCAACCGATTTTGAACCATAAACCTCTTTTGCTAAAATATAAAAATCATATAATCCCCCTTAGAAATGGTTTGAATCATGTCCTAATTTTATGAAGAATAAGATAAAAAGTAATTTCAAATGACTTTCACTTTTATATGAGACTACTACTAAACATTCTATTAGAAAGTCTATTACATCATGAATAAAGAGTAAATGTGTGATGATAAATTTTTATTTTTGCTTATTTATCAAGTCCTATAAACTGTAATGTACTTTAATCACATGAGAATGTATTCAAATTAAAATGTTTATATTTTGGGGGAAAAAATGAATTCTTGAACTAAAGGTTACATTTTAAGTATCTGTGTTAATCTGAACAATACTGCTTGCCAGGCACTGGGGACACGATGTGGGACAACAGGCAGGGCTGCCCCCACCCCCAGAGATGCTGGTTCAGCTGTTTGGGAAGGAGGCCCAAGCCCGGGGATCTTGTAGAATCTGCTCAGGGATATTACTGGACACCAGGGTGGCAGCAGTGGGTGTCTCTGGAGTAGCTTCATGCTGAATGAATTGCAGGCCAAAGTTATTTACACGGAAGATGTTTGCAGTACCAGCATCTGACAAAGAACTCATATCCATACTATAAGAGGGACTCTCACAGAATTTTTAAAAAGAAAGCAACCCCATTAAACAATGTGCAAAATCCTGGACAGATGCTTCACAAAAGAGAGTACCTGAAGAACCAGTTTAAAGAAAGATCTTCCTCCCAGAATGTGAATTAAACACATTGTGTCAATGATACCACCACAGACACACCCGCATGGCTAAGTAGAGCAAGCCAAGCAGTAAGTCTTATCCAAGACGAATGTGCATATGCTGCACATGGGAACGTAACCAGGTATATGCATTTTTGGAAGCATTACACAGTTTCATATCATTAGCTAAAACTGAATTTGTACCCTGGAGCCATTCCTCCCCTAGCTATGCATAAAACTGAAATATGTGCCCACCTTCACCATAAGACATGCAGAAGAATATTATCGCACTATTTGTAATAGCCCTAAATTGAAGACAACCCAAAGTCCCTCGGTAGTAGGAAGAATAAAGCAATTGAAATATATTGGATACAAGGGGGTACTATATAGCAATGAGAATGGACAAACTATTGCTACATCCAAAAATATAAATGATTCCCTCAAACTTAATGTTAAGCAGAAGTAAGATACAAAAAAGAATATATTTGATATGATTCAACTTTATGAAATTCGAAGACAGGCAACATGCATCTGTAAGTGCTGGAGAGCATGAGAGTGATTATACCCAGGGTAGACAGGGAGCGGGGGGTGGGGCCTCTGGGATGTTGGTGATATTTTGCTTTTATTCTAGGGCTGGTTCCCTTTTTGGAAATTCATACTTCTGATCTTGTATCTTTCTGAATGCATACATAATTCAAAAAAAACATTTTAAAAATTACTCTTAACAGTAATCCCTTATTACTTACACAGCATTTTATCATTTACAAGCTGTTTTCTTCACCTGTTGTCCCACTTGATTCACTGAGTCACTCATTTATCCACCAAAGTTTAGCATACCTTATATGTGCAAGCACTGTGCTAGGTGATGCATGCAGTACAAAGGCTGCTAAGACATAGTAATTAGCTTCCAGGAGCTTGCAGGACTAGGAATACTGTTCTTGTTCTGAAGATTTAAGAAGACAGAGCCAGGCCTGCAGCTAAAGAAGGCAATGCATGCCTCTGAGACCAGGAAAGCTAAGGCACATTCGGAGGAGGGGATCCAGGTGAAGAGATGAAACCACCACCGTACTGGTCAGTCCATAATTCAAACACACACACGAGTCAGAGATCAAGGAGGGGGAGTCAGCCAGAAACTAAGAAGGAAAGGAAACATCAGTGCCTACAAACAGCAGGTGAGGGAGTGCAAGACAAGAGGTGCAGATGAGCTAAGGATGTGCAGACATGGAAGGCAAGGCAGATGGGCAAAAGCCCAGTGAGTTCAGCAGGAACCAGGTGATTTACAAGAAAGATGAGCAAAAGACAGATACCAGGCACAAACAAAAAGGAGAGTTGATAACAAAGCGACTTTTAGCCCCTGGGAGGAAGCCTCTTATATACCTTCTTCCTAAGCCTGTAGGTAGAAGCAAGTAAATGCATAAAAATGTGGGAGGTAAAGCTTATGGGAGCAGAAATAACTCAAGATCACTGGTGAATAATTCTAGACAAACACATAGATGCAAAACCACTGAGAAGCAATATTTATATTAAATATTACTAAAACATGATTTTATATTCAAGAAACTATGAAACATAACTGAAAAGATATGTCAGAATAATGTGACTTAAAAAGAAAAATGGAACATGGAAAATAATTTCATTCACTCATTCAACCAAACAACAATGATTAGCTGCCTCCAATTGTCAAGCCCTGTGCTGGGCACTAGTTATACTGGAAAGAAAACAGTCTCCAAGGATCTTATCATCTGGCAGGAGAACCAAAAATGAAATTACTACAATACAATGCATTAAGTCCTAGGACACGGTTCACATTAGGGTGGTTAGGGAAGACTTCCCAATCTGAACCTTTGAAGAATTCACAGAACTTAGTAAGGGGTGAGTGTAATCTACTGTGAATGAAAACCATATGCAAGAGCAAGATGGCCAGAGAGGACATGGCTTGTTTGAGGATTTGACATGGCTTGTTTGAGGATTTGGAAGTAACTCAGCATGGCTGGAGCATATGTTATGAGGTCAGGAAAATGGAAAGTTGAGGTTGGAGAGACAGACAAGGTACTAATGAAAGGCTGTGTTAAAATGTTTGGATTCTGTACAAAATATAATCGTCTCTGACTTTAAATAATTTTAAGTAATGTATACAAGGATCTGCAACAGAAAAGGCAAGATGAAATAGAAAACCAAGTAACATGAATTCAGCCATGCAATGATTCATGCATGGTCAAATAAGGATCTGATTAAAAATAAACTGGTTTAGACCCAGTCCTGAAAATACAGGGGAGCCCGTTTGATGGAGAACAGATACAACTCCAAAGGTTTACATCAAGTTTATTTTGTCTGTTCCAGGATTTGGTGTTAAAAAGTCATCTTAACAAAGTCTATAAAGATTACATCAAGGGCATAGAATAAAGAGTTATCACATAAAACAAGCAAGATATGTTGCTTTAACTGTATGTGCTTAGAGAGTACTGTTTTTTGGATAACCACACCCTCTGAACTATTTAAGGGTATGACGTCAGTTTAGGGAACAGGTCTATTGAAATCTGTAAGGAAATTTATTTAGGGATTTGATCCCCTTCTCTAATAGCATGTCCACCTAATAACTTATTTTGTCTTCTTAGGATACTGGAAAAAAATGTACAACTGAGTGGTTTTGAGACACCACAGACTTAAGATCTGCAATGTTAGTTGGGCTCCATGCCCTACCCCGCTTGTCTTAGCTCCCTTCCTTATTTCCCTCAGCAACCACTACAAACTTTCACGTCTCTGTCCAAGTTTTCTTACTCAGTCTTCTCAGTAAACTGCCTCACTTCTGCTCACCGGATGTGGGAACTGAGTATGAGACATTACACAGAGAGTTGACTAAAGATTGTGAAGTCAGCAGACACCCTAGAAAACACCCGCATTCAAGGGGTGCCTGGATGATGGTGGGGCCCTGGAGAAGACTGAAAAGGAGAGGACAGAAAATTGGGAGGCTAAAAGAGGATTCAACTACAAAACCTAAAGGAAGAAAATATTTTAAGGAGGAAATGAAAACCAGAATCCAATGTTACCAAGAGGCCTAGTAAGTTAAGGATCAAAGGGTCCACTGAATGGGGCAATATGATGTGCATAGGAAGTAGTGACTTTTTTCCAAATCATTTCAATGAAGTGATGAGGACAGAAGCCAGGTTGTAGCTGGCTGAACAGCAAGTGAGAGAGACAAAGAGGAAACGCAAATGCATGCCATTATTTCAAAGAAGTTGTCTGTGAAATAGAAAGGTGTCAGGACTGATTTAGAAGGACGGAGATTTACAGGAAGGTTTTGGTGTGGACTTGGCAATGATAGTGACGATGCAGAGGTGATGGAGGAGGGAACAGAGGAGATGGCGAAGATGCAGAGGTGCAGTGGTAGTGGTAGTGGTGGGTGGTCTTGGAGGTGATGGAGGTGGGGCTGGGGACATTGGTGGAGCAAGAGGTGGTTGTGTAAGCGATGATGGAGGTGGTGATGGTGGTGGCAGTGGTGACGGTAGACATGGACATAGTAGCTTTAAATATAGAAAACAGTTGAGCATGTTTATCCACTGAGGTGGAAGCACCAGTAGGAGAAAGAATAAGAAAAGGATGGAGTTGGTCCCAAAGGAAAACAGACAGGGTTAAAGCATAGGTGAAGAAACTAAACCATAATACCATCTTCCCAATTATAACAATAATACCATCTTCCCAGTAATAATAATAATAATACCAATAATAATGCCAATTTCTGAGGCAGAAGGCAGAATCCCAGATAATTAGGGGTAGCCCATTGCTCTGAGGTCACAGTGATTAGGTGTTATCACACTTCAATTTCCATTTTCATGTAATCAACACTCATTAAATCCCTACTGTGTGCAAGGCACAATCACATGGATTGTGAGGATTGTTTGAAAAACTGTTATATTTTGGAGAAAAAAATGTCATAGTACAAGACAAAAACTTCAAGTATTAAAACAAACAGCCAATGTAACAAACATATAACATCACCTCCCATGGGCCAGGCACTGTGCTGGGTGTCAGGTAATACAATAAGGGGAAAAGTCCCTAATGCTGAGGAGCTCACAGCCATTTTTAAGTCAATTCCCTAAATTAATTCTCATTCTAATAATTTGATTTCCATACAAATCATCTAGAAAGTGTGTTAAGCCTGATGATTTGATTTATTTGGTTTAGAGTGGACTCCAGAAATCTAAATTACTAACAAGCCCCAAGTATCTCTGATTAGATGGTGCTGGTCCATGAACTTCACTATGAAATGCATCGTTAACCCTTCAAAAGAGCCACATTGGTTACATAAAGTGTAGGAACCCGCTTTGCTGGGTCCTGGTGCTCTCTAAAAGAATGAATGCCCAGGGTATTCTTCTCTCTATCCAGGCCTCAGCAATCAGTGCCAACACCAAATACTCCGTAAACTATCAACATTAAACCCATCAGCCTCAGCAATTGGGTGATACTGTTGTGTATCTCCATCTGTACTTGATCTTGTATCTACACCTCTGTATGTGCACGTGACCATCCTGTGCAAGTAGACACTGGTGCTTCCACACCGTCCGGTGCCTCTAAAGAGCCTGGCAACAGAACTGACCGACAACTTGACTTCACCACACCCATGTTTGATATGCACCATCACACCCGTGTTCAATATGCACCATCAATAAGCCAACCCTTTCATACCCGTATTTCAGAAACTTTCATAACCATATTTTAGAAACTTGCTCTTTTGCGAATTAGCTTCACCTTGAGAGCCTTACTATCTTGGTTTACCTTTCATAAAATTGTTAAAGACATTCATTGTGATTTGATATGAACCTATCTACCCCTTTGCATGAAACCATGGCTCTGTGTATGAATACCCGTGTACCAGCAGACAACTGCATCGTGCAGCCATGTGATGTAATCCGATAACGCTGTTAAAATAACTGTGGAGCAGAATTATCAGCAACAAATAAAATTACAGGTGATATTCCGTAGAAAAACTAAGTTGCAAAATAGGCAACCCCATTTTAAACAAATATATATACACACATATGTCATAAACATGTGTACACATAAAATACATATAGACATAGGAAAAATGCAGGAAATTTTGTAATAATGGTTACCTCAGAGAATCAGATGATAAGTAATTTTTATTTTTCTGAGTTTCTGCATTTATAGATTTTCTAGATTCTCTATATTACTTTGTGATGAGAAAAAAATATTATTTAACAAGATAGTGTATTCAGTATGATTCCATTTTATTTTAAAACTTCTATAGGAAGAATATATATACAAATATTATTAGTACTTATCTTCCAGTGGGAGATTACAAATATTTTTTCTTCTTGGTGCTTTTCTGTGTTTCTCAATTTCCTATAATTTGCTTCTAAATATTTACTGTACAAAATAAAATAGAACTATAAGAATAATAAAGTGCTGGACTGAGAAATTATTCTCTAAAGGTAGAACATTAAGTCACTGTGAAACCTGGGTATTTGGGGGCATAGGAGGCTTTTTGATCACAGA
>VMDR010013194.1:0-25324 GCA_007922815.1 Macrotus californicus | reverse complement strand
ATTATTACAGAGGATATTAGTTGATGTGTGTTCAAATGCATTATTCTAAAATGCCAGTGCTGGACCTGCAGCATGGCTTTAGTTACCAGTAATGGAGTCCTGTTTGATTTTTTGATTTTGGAGTTTATTTTTTTCAAATTGAGATGTAATTGACGTATAACATTATATCACTTTCAGGTGTACAACATAATGGTTTAATATCCTAGGTATGTATTGCAGAGTGATCACCACAGGTCTGGTTAACATCCATCACCACACATAGTTGCAAACTCTTTTCTTGATTGTGGTGAGAACTGTTAAGATTCCTTTTAGCAGCTTTTAAATGCACAGTGTGGTACTGTCAACTAAGTCACCGTGCTGTACATTACACCCCCAGGACTGACTGACAACTGAAAGTTCGTACTTTGTGACCACTTTCACCCCTTTCACTCACCCCTACCCCTGCCTCTGGCAACCACCAACTTGTTCCCTGTATCTGTGAGTTTGGTTTTATTTTGTTCTGTTTTATGTGGTTTTACATGATCCTTTTGTCAAAGAAATAATAGTTAAAAGCTTATGGTTAAGTATTGTTCAATTTGCAAAATAATTTGCTAAACACAGTTTTCTCCTATTAAGTTTTCTCATAACGCCTCTGACTTGTATGCATGTTGGAGTACTGCTGTTTTTGCAAAACGAGCTAAATCTTCCTCTCAAATTTAGGTTAGAAGAAGAAGAAAAGTTTTTAAATGCTGAAAGTTACTATAAGAAAGCTTTGGATTTGGATGACACTTTTAAAGATGCAGAGGATGCTTTACAGAAGCTTCATAAATATATGCAGGTGATTCTTTATTTCCTCTTAGAAATTTAGTAATACTTGAAATTAATGCCAAAACTTAACTTTTCTTCTGTGGTAAACCATCCTAGATTACTTAAGGCATTATGAAAGGTTTCTTTTTAGATGCAGGTTTTCCTAATTGGTTTTCACGTTGCTTCATAATGCCTCTTTTTATTTGTTAGTACTCAAAAGTAAAAATAACCCTATGAGAAAATTCTGATTACCTAAATTTGGTATGTGAGCTTTCCTGGTGGTTACAAAATTCAGTGATGCTACAGTAATTGAGCTAATTCTAAAAATCTTTTTGAGAGATATTTTAAACTGTCTTTTCCTGTAATACTGATGATGATGTTTTCTCATGCATTTTCTTCTGAATTGGACCGTTGCTGCTGTGTCTGTGACATCTGGTGCTGCTCATCCCCATCCTCACACTGGAAAATGATATCTTATGTAATCATGCGTTCAACTGGGCTGTGCTATTTTTTAAATGGTTTGTATTTGAACATGGTGATTTCCCCTCAATTCACCTTAATGGAATTTATTTAAATTTTATTTATAAAAATCTGTGTCCTGTTTAAATTTTTCAATTTTTTAAAATAATTTTTACTTATTTTTCCCCTTTCTTGCACTCTGGGTTATGGGTACCAATGCAATGGCTTCCCCTTTTTTATGGAATACCAACTGCAATATGGTCCTCAAAACTGTTCTGGCTATTCCAATGATTAATGCCAAATACCTGTATGATTAACTTTTCTATGTTAAAAATACTTGTTTAATGCTGGATATATGGTTATTTGGGCATACCACATTTGGTTTCTGGTGGGGGGATGGCTTTTTGAAAACTGGGTTATATATATTCTGCTATTTTTAACGTGTGGTTTTTTCCGATATCTGGGTTCTAAAAGAAATCTTTGGAATTAAGAGAAAAACAAGCTGAAAAGGAAGAAAAGCAGAAAACAAAGAAAATAGAAACAAGTGCAGAAAAGTTGCGTAAGCTTTTAAAAGAGGAGAAAAGGTAAACTATAATATTTAGTATTTTTTAATTTAAAGCAACTACTGAGTTGAAACACAGTGCCATATGGAGGTAAAGTAAGTAAAAATATACAAAAGTATTTCAAATTATAGCCATTTACTCTGAACAATTACAAGTACCATAAACTTGTCTATGAGAGATTAAGGAAAGTGGAATTCTAAGGCTGGAAATCTTGGGTGGGGGTAGAATTAACCTTAAATTTAAAATACGTAATGTTACTTTAATCATGTGTATTTTAGGGAGAAAGGTTTTAGAAATAGAGCAATGGGTCTCAACTGGGGGCAGTTTTGTCCCCTGGGGACATTTCTGGTTATCGTGCTAGTGGAGTGGTGTCTAGTGGGCAGAGGCCAGGGGTGCTGCTAGATATCCTACAGTGATTTTTTAGGGCCTCCTCCCCCCACACTGCCACCCTATACTCACACAGCAAAATGTCAGTAGTGCTGAGGTGGAGAGACAATCTACATTCTAGAGTAGCCAGATATAAAATTTTAATTCTCTCTTTTATGTATGCAGCTGGTCTTGTTTTTAAGGTAATGTTGGAAATGTCACTGTGTCTTGTAGAAGTGGATTTACTTAGAGTGACAACTGTCTACACAAGTATTTTTTTCTCCCCAAAAGTAGTGCTTGATGGTAAAATTGTATTTTATAATAACTAAGATTATTACAATTGCTTATCTAAGCCACAGCTTTTATGAAATCTTTAAGAGGAACAAAACAGAACTAATGTATATATGGAAAATTAGGAAACATTTGTGTGCTTAACATTTGATGAATTAACTACTTTTTTAGGCTAAAGAAGAAAAGAAGAAAATCAACTTCTTCTTCAAGTGTTTCTTCTGGTGATGAATCAGTTTCTTCTTCATCATCTTCTTCCTCTTCTGGTCACAGACGGCATAAGAAACATAAGAGGAACCGTTCAGAGTCTTCTCGAAGTTCTAGAAGGCATTCAGCTAAGGCATCCTCAAATCAGATAGATGAGACTAGGAAAGATGAGTACTTCCCAGTTCCAGCCAATACATCAGCATCTTTTCTTAACCAAAGACAAGAAATGGAAAAACTACTAGAAAAGCAAGATAGGGTACCATCTGAAAAGAAGCAGGCAAAAGAGAAAGATAGATGTCCTCTCTCTTCATCGTCAGTTGAAATTCCGGATGATTTTGGAGGTAGGTCTGAAGATCCAAGAGATTTTTATAATACCGATAAAACTCAGGCAAGTAGTAGCAAAACAGAAAAACCATATAAGTATGAAAGACATGTTTCCAGTAGAAGAGATTCCTCAGAGTCCTACTCTAAGAATCCAGAAGACAAGTTAAAAATTTATGGTTATAGAAAATGTGAAAAAGATACAGAGGGAAGAAAAGAGCACTATAGAAAATGGGAGCCAGGTTCCGTGAGGTATTCCACTTCACCAGCAAGCTCAGACTACTCTTCAAAGTCTGTTGAAAAATATAAAAAATATTCTGGATCACGTGATTTCAGTAGACATGAGCAAAGATACCAATTAAGTAAAAATCATAGAGAATATGAAAGAGAGGATAATTATGAGGAGGATATTAAAACAGAGGTTCCAGAAAAAGATGAGCTAAATAGCAAAGAGCATTCAGAAAGTGGAGTTAAAAAAAATTTGCCTCAAAATTTACTCAATATATTTAATCAGATAGCTGCATTTGAGAAAGAAAAAGGAAATAAGCAAAAAAATTAATAAGCCAAGGGAGTCAGCACTATTATCTAAAGGCTGTTAATATAAGTTTTGGGTCTTTTAGTTACAACAGTCCAGTGCAGAGATCTGTTCTAAAGTTATTTGTAGAGATTGAAGAAAGCAAACGATTTTTAGCTATTACCATACGTTTGTTTTAGTTGTTGGTCCTCTTTCACAGCTTGATTTGTAGGGTTTCATATATATGTTTATGTATAGTATTTCTTATTCTGATGACTTAAACTTCAAGATAATTCTCTAAGTGTTTCTTAATTGTATTATGGTGTATGAGAATTCCTTAATTCTACCTTATCCTGCTGCTTGAGAGAAAATTAAATTTGTACACTGAACATTTGGGTTATTTTCATCAAAAATGATTTCATTCCCCTTTCTGTTAAAGTAAAAGCCCTCAGCTTTGAAAGATATATTTAAATATTCTCTAAGTAACACTTTATATTCATTATTTGTTTATTAATTTTTTACTAACTTTTAAAATGGTACAGAGATTATCTTGTCTAACTGGCCTTTAAAGCCAGATTCAGTTAAAATAAGACTGTGTACCAGCTTAAATCCCTTAGGAATAAAGCATGAAAATTGAACAGGGGTCCATTTTCGGTTTTTTGTTTGTTTCTTTCTCCCTTTCCCCCTCCCCTCACTCTGCTGCCTCCCACTCCCCCCTCCCTCTCTATTACCTACCTTATTGCTTAGCAGTGTAGCCCTAAGAAATTTTTTAACTTTAAATATTGCCAAGACTTGAGAGACTACATTCCAGGCAAGAACGGATGAGAATAGAAAACAATACTTTAACAGAAGCAGATAGCAGTGGCAAGAGAAGCACACTATAAATCTGATTTTCTCCAGCAAGAAAGAAAACTAGGAACTCCTAGTATTGCACATGTCCAGTTTGGAACACACTGGTCATGTTTTCAAATAGTCTTGAGCTGGCCTGCACTTTGGCTTTTCTTTCTTGACACCTCCTTTCCCTTGACTTCCCCTGATGCCTCTTTTCTCAGTCTGAATAAATGACTAGGCCAACAGAGCCTGGATTTACTCAGAAGAAATTCCCAGCAACTGGAGCTAAAGAAAGAACTTGGGTTGTATGGATCCTCCTCAAATTATTGAAGGCAGTATCATTTATTATTTGGGAGATACAGATAGGAGTGATAGGTGTTGTGTTTATGATGGCCTTTAGAATTTTTCCAATTAATGGGCCTTTAAGGTTATCATTCACGACACTGGATGGACAGGTTGGGGGATAGTTGAGTACTCATCTACAGAGGTCTAAGAGTATGTTTGAGGAGGAAGACACTTTCAGTCCTTGTTCTGTCTCACTATTCTTGCCAATAGTAAAATACCAAAACTTTTGAGTATAACTGGGTAGTACTATTTGTGACCTTCAGACTTCACTGATGGGAGCCTAATAATTTAGCTAAAGCTTTGCAATCTAACAGAAAGAAACTGACAAAGACAATTGGTAGTAGCAAGAGGAATCAGTCACTCAGACATCAGTCTGCACCAAGAAACTCATTTTTTTTTAAATTTATTATATTTTTTTTCCATTACCATTTAGTCCCCTTATTACCAACCTTTCCCTTCCCACCAAAATCACCACACTGTTGTCCATGTCCATGAGTCCTTTTTCCTTTTTGCTCAGTCCCTCCACCCTCTCACCTCTCCCACCCCCTTTTAGCTGTCATCCCACTGTCCCTCTGTGGGTCAGTCTCTATGTTAGTTCAGTTTGTTCATTAGATTCCACATATAAGTGAGATCATATGGTATTTGTCTTTCTCTGACTGGCTTATTTCACTTAGCATAATGTTTTGCAGGTCCATCCATACTGTTGCAAAGGGTAAAATTTTCTTTTTTTACAGTCAAGAAGTATTCCATTGTGTAAATGTCCCATAGTTGTTTTATCCACTCATGTACTGATGGACACTTGGGCTGCTTCCATATCTTGGTGATTGTAAATAATGCTGCAATGAACATACAGGTGCTTATGTTCTTTCAAATGAGTGTTTTGGGTTCCTTCGAATATATTCTCAGAAGTGGGATAGCCCAGTGAAAAGGAAGATCCATTTTTAATTTTTTGAGGTATCTCCACACTGCTTTTCACAGTGACTGCACCAGTCTGCATTCCCACCAACAGTGCGAAAGGATTTCCCTTTCTCCACATCCTCACCAGCTCTTGTTGTTTGTTGACGTATTGATGATAGCCATTCTGACAGGTGTGAGATGGTATCTCATTGTGGTTTTAATTTGCATTTCTCTGATGATTAGTGATGTTGAGTATCTTTTCATATGCCTATTGTCCTATCTGTACGTCTTCTTTGGAGAATTGTCTACTCAGGTCCTTTGCCCATTTTTTTAATTGGGTTGTTTTTTTGGTATTGAGTTTTATAAGTTCTTTATAAATTTTGTATATTAACCCTTTATCAGATGTATTGGAGAATGTTTTCCCATTCTATGGATTGTCTTTTTATTTTGTTGATGTTTTCCTTTGTTGTGCAAAAACTTTTTTAGTTTGATGTAGTCCTATTTGTTTATTTTTTCTTTTGTTTCTCTTGCCTGAGGAGATATATCTGAAAAAATATTACTATGAGCAGTGTCTAAGATTTTGCTTGCCTATGTTTTCTTTGATTTTTATGGTTTCAGGTCTAACATTTAAGTCTTTGATCCATTTTGAACTTATTCTTGTGTGTGGTGTAAGAAGGTCATTTAGTTTCATTTTTTAGCACATATTTGTCCAACTTCCCCAACACCATTTATTGAATAAACTATCTTTAACCCATTATATGTGCTTGCTTCCTCTGTGGAATATTAATTGGCTATAAACAGAAAGAAACTGGTCAAAAACAATAGGTAGTATCAGGAGGAGTTAGTCAGTTGGACATTCATCTTTGCACCAAGAAACTCATCTTAAAAGAGTCCCCAGTTTCTGTGTATTAAGAGCTCTGCTATCACTACATAGTGGTGCTTGTAAAGAGTGAAATTCTTCACCCTTAGGAATTCCTAGTACAAGTTCAGAATTTTACATAACTCATTTTTATTTAATAAAATTTACTTGAGCATCACTATCAACCAGCACTGTAATTTCCCAGAGCATCTTTGTGGCTTAATGTCACATTCAGATACCAAAAACATCAGGATAATACCTTATACAACAGCTTGTGTGAATTCCAACTAGCCCAGAGCTGCTTTCTGGGGACATAGTAAACTTAGAGTACACATGCCACCTCAGCGAAAAAATATTTGGGATGTATACTTGTCAAGAATCCCTAATGATAGCTTCAACTTTTTTCCTTACCATCATTATATCTTTAGTTTATATGTGCCCAGGCTGTGTCCTGGTTTCCATAGTAGATGACTTTCTGACACAACAGGTGGATGTTAAGACAATTCCAGATTTGGTGATGATGGGCCTTGTCTTACTATTTAGCACTCTTACACTGAAGTTGGGATTGTTAACTCTATTTAACAGTTAAATGTAGACTTCTGTGTTAGCTGGAGAGCCTAACCATTCCCCAAATACTGTGCTAGGCATTGGGTGGTAACTCAATAATTGGTGGAATTTATTGTGCAATTCCTACGTGTCAGGCCATGAGCATTTTATATGTATTATGTGGTGAATATTTCAGTAAACATTTGATGTAAGTAACTGTTACTCTCCCTATAATAAATGAATGAAGCAGAGAACTTCCCCAAGGTCACAGAGCTAGTAAGATACAATCCCTGTCTTCAACAGTATGTAATATTATTTTAAGTTCCAAGTCATTTACAAAGAAATACAGGGCAGAGAATAAGAACTTCCAACATGACTATAAAATTACTCAGTTTTTAGATCTTATAAAATCCCATGCATTAGAATAATATTTCAGCCCAAAACTTGTTAACCAGCTTTTTTACCCATCTTACTCATTGGACCTGGAAATGCCATTGCTGGTTATTTCTGAAAAGATTAATATTTTCAAATAATGATCAAACATTTAATGCCACTACTGCCTTTCATAAGGGACTACGAATGACATTTCTAAACAGTGACAATTGCAAGTATTTTTTTCCCACTGTTTGAAGGAGATAGTACTCACTTAAGCATTTAGATTCTAATACATTTATTTGAAAACTAGTTTAATAACATTGTGCTCATACTCCACAATATTCCTTCCAAGAGTTCAAAGTGTTGGGCACATGTTACAAAGTATTAACTAGAATAACTAATTCTATATCCATTGGTCTGCCTCCTCTCTAAATGTATAGAATTCCTATTGCAAATCAAATCATACTAGTTTTCTTTGTCTTTATTAAGAAAATTTTGAAGATACGTTTTTATTTTTTATGGTTGGTTTGTCTCTTGATAGCAAAATCTTTAATGTTTTTGATTCCTAAAAACTTCAGCTGCATTTTTATTGATGCACATTGTGTCTCTTTCCCATTACTTGTTTTCTTGGTGGAGACGTGAGAGGAAATGCTATTTTTTGGTTAAAAATTTTTTAATTATACCAAAGAAGAAATTAACAGATAGATTTCTCCCCAAAAAGTCTGGGAAGTGTATTTCTTTGAAAAAAGAAAACTTAATTTCAGGACCTTCTAGGGTAAATGAGAATTTTTAGTAGTGGTATAAACTCTGTATGAATCTAAAATTTCTTCCTGACTGGTCCTAAGTGAATGTAGCGTGGCTACCCTGAAATAATGAAGAAGTGAACTGTTTTCTAGCATAACAGACAGAAGTAACAGGGAAAGCATCATTTTCCCTGTGCTCGTATAACACAGTCTTATTAACATCAGCTATTACTGCTTTCCTTCCATGTGATGAAGATAAATATGAAAAAGGATAAGAAAATTAAACATTTCTTTGGCTTGACTTTTTCTTTAACTACTAGTTCCTACTGGTAAAACTTGTCTGGTCATTTCATTTTCTAACACTATTTCAGTAGAACTCTATGTTGTTATACTGTACCCAAAAGCATAGAGTGGAATTTACTGTTTTAAAAGAGAAATTGTTTTTGTGTTTACAGTTTGTTCAAAGAAAGATTAAAATGTTTACTTGCTGCTCTTTTTGCTTTTACCATTACGGGAGCTACTGCTAGCACTAGTTGGCTTCAAAGGGCTGCCGGGTTGTGAAGAGGAGGCTGGGAAGCTTAGCTCTAATACTTTAATCGAAGTCTGAGAAGCAGAAGTACTTGTACTCCTGGAGGAACTAGAAGAAAAAAACAGAGTTATAAATTTAATTCAAAAATTTGTATTCTAATAGAGACCCCCTCGTTAATAGTGAAAGATACCATAATCCCACAACTAAAAAGAGCAAAAAGTACCTAACATTAGTAGTGCTATAAAAAAATTTTAAAGCATGACCATTAATACAACAAATTAGTTCTTTTTTTAAAAAAGGAAAAGAAGGGTAATAATTAACATGAGTTTTAAACCAGTAAAACATTGTTTAACAAATGTGTCTATAAGGAAAATGTTTTCAACTGTAATTAATTTAGAGATGGAATCATTAAGCATTACAGTTTTGCAAAATTCTTTAAGCATAAAAGGTAACAAAAAGAGGGGCATGGGAATTTGTGTGCTGGCAAAAGTAATTAAAATTATAGGTTATATAAGAGAAGAAAGTGATTACTGATATTGAGCATCTTTTCATATGATATTGACCATCTCTATGTCCTCTTTGGAGAAGTCTATTCAGGTCCTTTTCCCATTTTTTAATTAGATTGTAAGGAGGGTGAGGAGGTTGGTGTTGACTTTAAGTTCTTTATAAATTTTGGATTTCAACCCTTTGTCAGGTGTATCGTTGGCAAATATGTTTCCCATTCAGTGGATTGTCTTTTAATTTTGTTGATGGTTTTTGCTGTGCAAAAACTTTAGTTTTCTGTAGTCCCATTTGTTTATTTTTTTCTTTTGTTTCCTTTGCCCCAGAAATATATCAGAAAAAATATTGCTATGAGAAATATCTGAAATTTTATTGCCCATGTTCTAGGATTTTTATGGTTTCAAGTCTTAACATTTAAGTCTTTAATCCATTTTGAGTTTATTCTTGTGTGTGGTATAAGAAGGTGGTCTAGTTTCATTTTTCTCCATGCATCTGTCCAACTTCCCCACCACCATTTATTGAATAGACTATCTTTAACCCATTGTATATTTTTATCTCCTCTGTCAAATATTGACTCCAAAGGGGTGGGTTTATTTCTGGGCTCTATTCTGTTGATGTATATATCTGTTTTTCTTCCAGTACCATGCTGTTTTGATTACTATGGCCTTGTAGTATTGTTTGATATTAGGTAATGTGATGGACCTGGAGAACATTGTGCTGAGTGAAATAAGCCAGTCAGAGAAAGACAAATACCATACGATCTCACTCATACATAGAGAATCTAATGAACAAACTGATCTAACAAGTAAAATAGGGACAGACTCATAGAGAGCAGGCTGACAGCTCCAGATGGGGAAGCTGTTGGGTAGGGACTGAGCAAAAGAGGGAAAAAAAAAAACTCATGGACATAGACAACAGTGTTTTGATTACAGGTGGGAGGAGAGTGAGTGGAGGTAGAAGAGGGTATAGGGGAGATATGTGATGATGAAGAAGATAAGAAAAAAGTGAGACACCTGTTTACAGAAGAAAAAATGGGGTCATTTGAAAATCAGTATTAGCTATGCAATTCTGAAAGGCTAAGTTTAAAAACGATGTTTTCTGACAGCGTAGGGATGGTCAGGTGACTGCCTGCCATGTTTATGTAGAAACAGTTCTTTTTACTTAAAACCTGTCTTTTCGGACATCCCTTTGTGTTTGGGAAATCCCTGCATGGACTAATTAAGAGTGACTGACCACTGAATGTAGGAGATAGGATCTTTTTATTTTATCACCAAAGCACAAGAGTGCTGATTTAACATTCCTGATGGTAGAATTCTGAATTAACACTAAACTGCAAAAGTAAAGAATAATTTCCTTTTTCGTACATTAAAGTGGCATAAATAAAATCAAATTCTGACTGTTTACATGTCTCTACATCTAAGTTGCCCTTTTACAGTTAAAAATTCCCCCCTGCCCTCCACTGAGGGTTGATCATGCCAGATGTAACCTCCAAAATTTCACCTGCTTTATCCCATTGGTAGTCACAGGACATTGAAAATGGTGGCACCAGACACAGGTTGGGAAGAAAGCTGCTCTGCTGGCTGCTTCTGCATCTGACACTGACAGGCAGGTGGGGTAAGGATGAGGAGAGCATGGGCAGATCTATCCACTGGTGATGTGGAGGTGGCTGGGTTGACTAAGGGTAGCAGTTAAGGAGATGGTTCTTGAACCTTCCACTTACCTTGTTGAAGACAGTGAAGAAGTCTGTGAAGATGATCTAGAGCTCTGACGACTGCCTTTAACACTTGCTGCAGGTAGTTCTAAACCATTCTGGAAGAGTATTCAATAGCAATCATTAGTACCACTGCATTTTAGAAGGAGAATCTTTTTTACTAGACTGCACTTTGATGAATGCCACAAAATATTTTCATGAAGTGTTTAAGAAATTTACTTCTAGAAGGTACAGTTACTACCTGTCGAAAGTATGTGTGAAGGATAATATAGATCTCAGCATTTTCTGTGACATCAACCAACATTCCATCAATGGTCTTGTGAAACTCTTTCAATTCACGAAGGTTGATGTCTTTTTCTTCTAGTGTTTCATCTTTTGTGTCTTTCATAAGGCGGATTTCCTTGGTGAGTTTTGCACACTGTTGGTCAACAGTAGTTAGTTATTATATAAACCTATTTTCCAGAACTTAATATTAAATGGACAAAGGAGGATTTGGGCTTATTACCATTTGGAACTTCAAAACATGTAAATGTGACAGGTCAAGTTTTTTTACAATATCAATACCTGTTTAGTTCCTCTCTCTAACTTTGGCTTCTGCTCCTCAATTTCTTTACTCAGTTGAAGTGAATAAGCCTGCTTCTCTAATAATTTTTCTTTGACATTATTTGTTAAATGTTCTACAACTTCTAAAGTATTTTTCATGGTCTGCAGAAAATAAAGTATTAAAATATCAGAATCAAAGTAAGTTTTATAACTTGCCATTTGTCAAGTATCCATTTAAGTACCCATTTATTTACTATACCATACATTCTATTGGTATGTAATATACATAATGGTTTTGTGGATTACGTTTTATATGTAATTCTGGAAAGTCTTTTTATGGTACTTGGAAAAATAACTCAAAAACTATTGAACACATGCAGCTTTCAGAAATTCACAATTTATGTGTTCCTTCAACTTTATTGGCAAAAAAGAATCTAAATTTTATGTAGAGTCTGCTTACCAGGCACCTTGTTTATTTTCTCGTTCAGTAATATGCTTTATAGTGACTGCTTTGTACTAGATTACTTTTGTCTTTCAGTTTCTTTTTGTTTTATGGAGGAATCTTTTAAGGTGATTTTTAAGGAATTAAATGAAAGGTACAGTAAAATAAAAGAGGAATACATTATAATTAACTGGCAGGGATTCATCAACTAACAGGTGATGATCAGGAATCCATCTTGTTCTTTCCACTGGGATTTTAACTACCTAATGCTTTAATCACTTATTTTTTTCTCATTTAAATAAGATATCTCTTACTATCTCCTTTTCTAAAAAATTGTCTTTGTACAAGATACCAAGAAAGTAGACACAATAACAATGACAGGTGACTTCTGTAAAGGCTTATTACTAAAGCTCATAGATTTTACCTGGGTATCTTCCTGTAGCTCGCTGATTTGTCTCTGTTTGTATCTGTATTTTTCATCAGCAGCTCTTTTCTGTTCTTCTAGTTGGATTTTTAGTTCATACTCATTACCTAGAATTTACAGAATTTTTGGTTTAAATTTGTACTGTGTAGAAAGTGGTCAGAGTCTTACATATATTAAAGTTCTAACACTTTTCTAATGAAAGGTTAAATTCCTAATGTCTACTTATTGAAAAGCAATATGGGAATATGTAGTAGGGCCACTCTTGTTTAGTCCACACAAAGCAGCTAACGTGCTGCTGTTTTCTGCAGATTGGAAGTGAATCCCTCTAGAGAAGTGATGTGCTGTATCAGTAAAATAATGGAAATTACACCTGAGCACTTGTTTGGGGGCGGGGAGGGGGGTTCTGACTCAGTCAAACATAACTGGACAGCTTTCATTGCATATGTTCATTTAAAAATGTTAACTCCTACATACTAGATGGAGTCACTTTTTTAAAAGATTGTTTGTAGTTGTTGTTGCAGCTGTTCAGCACTTGCAAGGTGTTTTCTAGAGCATAGATTTCTTTTTCAGCTTTGTTGATCTTAGCATCCAAACTGTCACCTTCCCTTTGAAGTTCTTCTTTTTCTTGAGCAGCCTATAAAATACAGAATAAAATGATTAAATAAAAGTATTTCTCATGGTGGAAAATGTCTGTTTTCAGGGCAGGAAATAGTTAACTCACAACGATACCAATTTGCCTTGAGGTCCACATAAAGCACCATTTATTTCTTTCACTCGATTTACAGTAGAAGATCATATTCTCAAGGCCATCAAAATACAGCACATAGGATACAAAACCATGACGGAAATGTAGTAACTAACCAAACCTTACATAAAACTCTCCAACAGAAATTACCAAAAAGTTAAGCAGGTATAAACTTCACTGACACAGGAAATAGAGTTAACTAGATGGAGGCTTCAGAGGGGATACAAAATAGAATGTATATTTCTGGCCTAAAAGAGGCTTGGGAACACTCATTTTATATCTTAGAAAGGAATAAAAGAAATGAGGCAAGGTGCACCCAGGAAAGTAAAGCTTATCATTTCCAACCCAGTTATGTGTGTGTGTGTGGTTAGGAGTAGTAGTTCAGCATTTTTGAGCAATTAGTAATGCTAAAATTACAAGAGTACAAACTAAAACTGGAACAACACAGAAAAGGTTAGCATGGCACTTAGGCAAGAATGACATAGAGATATGAGAAGTGTTTCATATTTTTAAAAGGGAAAATACTTCACAATTCAACTTAAGTGAAGTGCCTCAAGTAGTCAGATTCATGGAAACAGTAGAGTGGTGACTGCCAGGGTTTGGGGCTGGGAGACATGGGGAGTTACTGTTAAATGGGTACAGTTTCAGTTTTACAAGGTGAAACAGCCCTAGAGATTGGTGGTGATATACCACAACAATATGAATATACTTAATGCCATTGAACTGCACACTTAAAATTGTTAAAAAGACAAATTTTATGTACGTTTTACCACATTTTAAACTAATTTTAAATTAGAGAAAGATAAATAGCTAGAAAAAAGATGAAGTTTTATAAATTGCTGACAACTAGAAATTCCCTGGTGAATGGACATACTCAGTGACCTTTTCCATCTTACTGTCATCACTGGGCTGGGCTCTTGGGGTCGTACCCGAACAATCCCAGAGAAGAACTCCAAGTAAGGGCTGATGGGGACAGCATGGATATGTATTTCAAAGTGCCCCAAACTCACGGTTAGTCCAGATCAGCTAATAATTTCATTTGTTAATGTATTCAAATCCTAGTTGTGTGTATTTAAACCAGAATATAGTCATTGGAAAAAAATTTTTGGTAATGTTTCAATTCTCAAACTTTTCACTGTGTGAACTGTTTCCTTACGAAGACTAAGGAACTTGAAAATGGAATTTGTGAAAGATGCCAGTCTTTCATTGGTTACCGATCATATTTTTCAGTCTGGATCTTAAGAGTCAAATAGTAAAAGGTATAAGGGTGGGTAAAAGGGAAAACAAAGCCGTGTATGCCCCATAGACGTAAACCTATTGTAGGACCAAAAATGAGGGCTGTTGAAATCCTAACCCCCCATACTTCAGTGCATGACCTGATTTGGAAATAGGATCTTTGCAAATGTAAAGATATCACAAGGTCGTTCGGGTGGGCCCTAACTGCATGTGACTGGTGTCCTTACAAAAATGAGACACTTAGACATAGACATTAACAGGGAGACTGAAGAGATGGGAAAGCACTACGTGAAAATTAAGGCAGAGGTCATGGTAACACTTCCAGAAGCGGAAGAACTCCAAACGTGGCCAGCAAACCACCTGAAGCATCAAACAGATTCTCCCTCAGTAGCCTTCAGGAGGAACTGACCCTGATGATGCCTTCGTCCCACACTTCTAGGCTCCAGAACAGTGAGACAGTGAACTTCTACAGTTTAAACTGCCTAGTTTGTAGTACTTTGTTTTGGCAGCTCTAGCAGACCAACACAAGGGATCAGCAAAATGTGTAAAGGGTGTGATGATATGTATTTTAGGCTTTATGGACCATTCCATCTCTGTCAAAACTACTTGTACCAAATACACTGCTGCAATAGCATAAACACAGCCATTGACAATACCTAACTGAATGAGATGATATATTGTGTGTCTAAAAAAAAGCAGGCAGCATTTGGCCCAGAATCCATAGTTTGTATACCCCTGAAATACAACATGCAGGACACAGAACAGTGGTTAGCATTGTGACCAAATTTCTCTTCCACAGTGATTATTTATTTATTTACTTACTTGTATATTTGTGTGTGTGTGTATCCATCTTTCCGATGGAGATTATATATATATATCCATCTTTCCTGATATATCCTATATAATATATATATATCTTCATCAGGAAAGATCAACTTGGGGGTAACGTAAAGGATATAAGGAAGGGAAGGAATCTTGATCTAACTAAATTTACAACAAATCTATACCACATTCAAAAACAAAAGTAACAGTTAACTTCTAATGGCAAGTTTAAGTTTTTTCCCAGTGGTGAACTGAACTATTTTCAGAGTCAATAATTATGCTCATACTAATATAAAATCAGCATGTGTCAAAGATTTTATTCAACTCATTAATGAAGGAACCAGTAAGATGTTCAGGCAAGTTCAAAAGGAGAATTGGAACAGATTTAATATAGAGTCAGAGATGCTTTGCTTATAGATATGAAACATACATTTTTATGGCAATAAGATATAATGCCTGGGTTATCTTTCCTACAGAGTATAAGTCAGTTGTACTTCTACTAGCCAAAATTCATTTGCATTGTGGACAAGAATCATGCCTTAATAATCAGTTTTCTACAAGTTAACATCTATCCCTACAGAGTTAAAAATAGATCAGTAGAAACCCTGTCAAAGGTGTACCTTCCTACAGAATCAAGTAATCCTTGGAGGGTCCATAAGAAAGGCCAAGTCTGCTGTCACCATGCAGTGGCATCACTGCACACCCACAGAGTGCTTTTCCCAATTTTCAGACCATGGGTAATGTTTCTCAACATAAGACACAATGAGTTCAGTTATAAAGAGAGTTTCATTTTTACATATCTGGCACATGTGAAGTGTTATGCACAAAATGTATAAGTATACTATACAACGAAAAATGTGAATAACTGGTAAGCTGTAGACCCTGGAGAAGGTGAAGTGTGGTGTCAGGAAATAGAGAAGTGGAGGATAGCCCTGATTCATTTAACATAGTGGCGCATTTATTCAGCACCTTCACTGTGAACAATAGGAATACTCTCCTCCTAAAATTTGCCTGTTCTCCTGAGAATTGGATTGTTAATACTAATCATAACAACTATGATAGCTAACATTTATTGAGGACTCCTTTTGTCTCAAGCACTGTCCTAAGAGCTTAAATATTTTTTCTCTTACAACAAAAGTAACCATTATCCTCATTTTGCAAGTGAGGAAACTAAGGTTCCAAGTGGTTAAACAACTTACCCAAGGTCACCTGCCTAGTCTGATAGAATCAAAATATGGACAAGGATACTCTTAACACGAGTGCTCTTAGGTAACTCATCACAGCTCTTGGTGGAGAAACTTAGCTGGAGCTGCAACATCTAACTTCTTCCCGGTGCTTTACAAACTAGAGCCTACCTCTCACCCCTGGGGAACCTTCAGACCCTGAAAAGCGCAAAGGCCTGTTAATATTGGACAGAACCCTGAGGTACTACAGGCTGATGAGTTATAAAAAGGGTTCCACAGCTGGGACTCACTTTTCATACAGGTCAGGTAGAATTTCCTGAGGCAAAGTGGCAGGGTGTCTCACTTAGCATATGTTGGGAGCAGCCTCAAGTACTACAGTAAGAAACTTGGCAGATTATGTAATACCAGTCAAAAGGGAGGGAACATCCCCAAGGGCAAGTCTCTAAAGGTGAGAATTGGGAGATCTCCCGCCTGTTCCTATGCATGTATGAGACAGGAAGAATGAGTTAAAGTCACCATTTCCATTCCTCCGTGGTATTTTGAATAACTTCCTCAACTTCTCTGTAAAGGAAAGCACTCCTGTTCAGGGTATTTTTTACATGAAGAAAGAAATAGGAAGGGAATCGCATCCAATTCCTAATCACTTCTGAATTTTCCATACGGGTTCCTAGGTGAAGATAACCATGAGAGAGCAGCCAGCTCCCAAATAACAGAAAGAACAGGGCAGATTCACCTGCTTAGTTGTCTCCCACCTAATATGAAGGCAAAGGGACAGCCTCTCTTCCTCAATATCTGCCACAGCAGGATTGCAATGGAGTATAAGGTTTCAGCCCTGGCTGGTGTAGCTCAGTGGATTGAGCATGAGCCTGAGAACCAAATGGTCGCTGGTTTGATTCCCAGTCAGGGCACATGCCTGGGTTACAGGCCAGGTCCCCCGGAGGGGGTGCATGAAAGGCAACCGCACATTGATATTTCTCTCCTCTTTCTCCCTCCCTTCCCATCTCTCTAAAAATAAACAAAATCTAAAAAAAAAAAAAAGATTTCAGAAGTGGTGTGACTCTAGGTGGTGATAAGGTCCAGGGGGTGTGGCCATGTGAGTGGGTGGCTATAGTGAAGTAAAAGCTTTGAGCCTGAGGTGTTGAAGAGATGTGACGTGTATGCTGAAGACACCCTGAGTGATATAGTAGGCTTCAGGATAAAAGATTATGAATCTATAAATGAGGGAAAATGACAGAACACAAAGATCGTCAAAAAAAAAGTGTCAGTGGGTAGTGCAGACCTCTCTTTGACCTCACAGACTGGAGGTATACAAAACTAACAGTGCTTTACTGTTTCCATTAGCAACTAATGTTCTATGGCCCTGATTAAGTGCAGTAGTTATGAAAGTGCTATAAAGCTTGAAATTTCGTGGCAAAAAAAAAATGCTGTTTTCGTTGTTAACGAAGAAAGGATACTTCATTCTATCACAACTGTAAATTGATTAAGAGTACCTTTATTACATAATAGGCCTGTGTCTTCTCCTCTTCTCCTTCAGGGGGCAGCATAACAACAGTAAGAATTTCATATCTATTCTTCAGCTTATCAATTTTACTTAGCCGCTCATGAAACTCAGCACTAGTATGGGAAGAAAAAAAAAATTAAACACTGGAGAACAAATACTTTTTTAAAAGGAGTATACTGTTCTCATAGGAGACATTTGTGTTTGTGTTACTACTGTACTGAGATTAAATACGTTCTCACTTTTCAGTTTTAAATTCAGTGTGACAGGCCTCAGATTTCACCCAGTTTGAAAGGTGGTTAGCCTGCCACACTTTTGCGGGTGCTGAAGACACAAGATTCCTGGGTCAGAGGAAAAGAGCTTCCTGTTCACATTGGTTCCCCTTGCTCCCAAATTACCATACAGGTAAGGAGGGGCTCAAAGGAATGCTGCACAGCTGAGCAACCTCGAGCTTAGGTAATCTAAATATGTCATTATAGGAAATAAGCAAACATACCTAACCTTCGCTTCAGAGGGAGATAATCTTTACCTCTGGATTCGGAGGCTGTTCACTATCCAGACATCTTTTAAATGATAATCTAATTTTAATGCAAACAAAACCACAATGAGATATCACCTCAACCTGTTAGGAGGGTTACTATCAAAGAAACAAAAAATAAAGTATTAGCAAGGATGTGAAAAAAAATGAAACCCCTAAGCACTGCTGGTGGGACTGTAAAATGGTGCAACCACTATGAAAAACAAAAAATTAAAAGTAGAACTACCATATGCTCCAGCAATCCCACTTCTGGGTATACACCCAAGAGAATTGAAAGAGGTTCTTGAAGACATATCTGTACAACAGTGTTCACAGCAGAATTATTCACAATAGTCAGGTGGAAGCAACCCAAATGTCCACAGATAGATGAGTGGATAAACAAAATGTGGTATATACATACAATGAAATATTATTCAGCCTTAAAAAGTAAATGTTGTCACATGTTACATGAATGAAACTTGAGGACATTGTGCTAAGTAAAATAAGCCAGTCACAAAAAGGACAAATATCGCATAACTCCACCTATATGAGGTACCTAAAGTAGTCAAATTCATACAAACAGAAAAAGTGGTGATTACCAAGGACTGCAGGGAGGGGAAAGGGGGAGTTATTTTATGTGGGTTTTTTTTTACAATAAAAAAAATAGTCTAGAACAGGACAGTTAGTGCCTCTCCTTGCAAGGCATGCAGATACATGAGAAACTCATAGTTTACATTCTTAAATCTGGCTAAATTTTTCTCTTTATTCCAGTAACTTTATATTTTATGAACTATTTTTAACTTATTTTATAACAATACTAATAATGCCAATATATACATGACAACATAGAGGGCGAAGCATTTGCCTGCTACAACTGCATGAAAGTGAGCCATCCAACCATGGTGAAAGGGAATCTTCCACCTACCAGTTTTCCCACTGCTAAAGAAAGTTGATGCTAAGACATATGAATATCAAAAGTTACAGTTTTGCTTGTTTTTAAATATTACTGTTGTTTCATCAGAAAATATTGGTCATCCTTTATGTGATTGTAAAAGACAATGTTTGTTGGCCTTCCAGCTTAAGATGGTGGGCTGAGCAAAAACATATTTCTCCTCCTTCCTAAAATGGAAAAGACTAAAAGAAAAAAACACATCACAGCTCTGGGAACAAGAAAAATACAATTTTTTCATGTATTCATGAAAAAATGGAAAACAAATTGGATACTAGATACTATTCACAGGAAGAGTAGAGATACACACAGATTAATGCAGAAATAAGAGCCATTTTTCAGCAAAGAAGTCTGGAGAAAACCCAAACTCAGAAATAAATAAAAAGAGAAAAAGTTATCTCTGAAGCTATTATCAAGGTAATTAAGAAAAGAATTGCCCAGAGAATATCCGGGCCACTCCCCTCAACCCCTCAAAGTATACAGAAATGTTGGCAGGAATTATCTGTGATCTAATAACCACCCTCCCCCAGATTACCAGAATTAGCATTATATGTTGGAGCTGGAAAAAAAAAAGAGCATGATGTCATTCTAGGCCTCCACAAGAGTGGAGGTTAATTAAGAAAGAAAGGCAGTTCTACACAGGAATGAAATAATGTGTTCATTGCCCAAAATGAGCCTCTTTAGGAACTGACTACAAGCAGCCTCCCATTTAGAGTAGAGACCTGCTGGAGGAAGAGATCTTCCTAAATGCAGAAGAAACCGATACCAGATCACTAACTCTATCACCGTGATTATTAACTAAGCACTTTTAAGTAAATATAACAGAAAGCTTAGGACTATCAGACATTTATGAAAAGCTAACAGCATGAAGAAAAAGAACATTTAATGAACAATGACAGAACAGACACTATGGGAAACAAAGATAATGCATCGGACAGAAGAGAACTTTCAAAGTATTCTAATTAGTATCCTCCGAAAGATGAGAGGATATTGCATCCAAAACTACCCATTAAACAAGAATGGACTGCCATGAAAAGGAACAATGAAGGAACAAATCTGCAAATAATTTGCCCTTTTAAATTTCACCTATTTATTTTTAATTACAGTTGATATAAAATAGTTTTAGGTGTACAACACAGTGATTAGACATTTATATAACTAGTGAAGAAAAAGATGAGATTAGAGATACGGAGAAAGAAGAGAGGGAGGGAACAGGGGGGAGACAAAAGGGAATAGGGAGAGAGAAAATGAAGATATCTTAAAAAGTGGAATAAAAAGAATAGAAAACTTAAAATGAGAGGAAAATGAAGGAATCTGGAAGTGAAGGCCAATCTAAGAAGACCAATATCCACTAAAAATAAGCAATGAATAGTTGAATAGAGTATGATGTGAAGAAAAAAATTAAAGAAGTAATAGCAAAGGCCCTGGCTGGTGTGGCTCAGTGGATTGGGTGCCGGCCTGCAAACCAAAGGATTGCTGGTTTGATTCCCAGTCATGCTGCATGCCTGGGTTGCTGGCCAGGGCCCCAGTGGGGGGCACGTGAGAGGCAACCACACATTGATGTTTCTCTCCCTCTTTTCCTCCCTCTCTTCCCCTCTCTGAACATAAATAAATAAAATCTATTTTTTAAAAGAAGTAATAGCAAAGTATTTCCCTGACCTAAAGAAAGACTTCAACGAAGTAATTGAAAGAGCTCACAAAGGGTCAAACAAGAAAAATGAAAAAAGATAGAACACCCAGACACATAAGGAAAATTCTAAAACTCCAAAGATGAAAAGATTGTCCCATGTTTCCAGAAAGAAAACAAAACCCTACAAAATAAAATAAATTAGTCTGAAATCAGACCTCTTGTAAACAACACTAAAATCTAGAAGAATACGAAACAATGCTTTCAAAGTTCAACTAATTCAAATAAGGAGTAGAATAAATATGTTTTAAACATGCAAGGACTCAAATTTCAGAAAACATCAATAATGGAAAACAAATTCAGAACACACTCCAGAGAAATTAAATGGAAATCCAAGAAAATAGGATGACAAAGGATACAGGAAAGAATATTCAACCAAGAAACAAAGTAAAATATATAGCTAGATGAAATTACTAGGAGCAATCGACTGAACAGTTCAAAGCAAGTTGTAAGAAAGTGCCTCTTTTAAAAGTAGAGACATAACATGAAAAACAATACCTAAAGTGGTAATCAGTGATTTCACCAATGCATGAAAGATGGAGATAGGAAAGGCAACAATAAAAAATGCTAAAATTCTTAACTTCTTTTGGGGAGGGAAAAATAATAGAATTGAATTAATCTTCAGTATTCACAGAAATATAGGAAGATTAAAGTTTCTTTTAAATTTAAGAATAACCAACAGAGTAATTAAAAGTAGAATATGTATGCTTCAAACAATAAAAGAGAAAACAAAACTGAGTGAAATCAATGAATAACAGAAAGACAAAAATACCTACTATATGACCGATATATTCCACTTCTGGATATTTAGAAAAGAAAGCATATGCTCATACCAAGAACACAAATGTTCATAGCAGCTTTATCCTTAATAGCCAAAAACTGGAAACAATTCAAATGTTTGACGCAGGTGAATATACAAATCAATCGGGATTGATGCACACAGCGGAATATTATTACTTCACAATAAGGAGCTGAGTGTCTGCCTGTCTCCTCTTTGTGTACAGCTCATGGGCAAAGAATGACTTTTACATTTTTAAATACAAAATGGTTGAAAAAATAAAAAAAATTAGTTTATGAAAATTCTATGAAATTCAAATTCCAGTGTCCATGAAGTTTTATTGGAACACAACCATCAATACTCATTTATTTGCATATTGTCTATGCCTGCTTTTCCTCTACAATGGCAGTATTAAGTTGTTGCAACACAGACCATATGGCCTGCAAAACCTACAATATTTAGTATCTGGCCCTTATAGAAAATTGTGTGGGATGCAGCTAAAGTAATAAAGGGGATTGTTTTAGCCTTCAAATTTGAAAATTAACTAGCTAAGCATCTATCTCAAGAAGTTAGAAAAAGGAAATCAAAATAAGCCCATAAAAATAAAAGGAAAAATAATAAATATGAGAGCAATAATTGATTAAATAGAAAATAAATTCAAAATAGAAAAAAAATCAGCAAGATTTGATTTTTTTAAAGAGCAATAAAATTCATTATTTGCAAGAATCATCCCACCCAAAAAAGATATAACTCAAGTGAGGAATGAAATGCTAGAAATATTGCAGCTATGAAACAAAATATCATGAACAAATTTATGGCAATAATTTTGAAAATTAGAGGAAATGGAAAAATTTTCCTAGAGAAATATATAATTTACCAAAAGTGATTCAAGAAGTACAAAATCAGTAACAACAAATAAAATGAACCAACAGTTGAAAATCCTCCTCACAAGGCTCCAAGCCTCCAATGGCTTTATCAGGGAGGTCTTTAAAAAAAATCCTACTCTTTTACAAACTTATCCAGAGTACAGAAAAATAAGAAATACAGAAAAATCATTTTATAGAAGTAAACATAACTGTAAAAGCCTTATAACTTGTGAGGGCTGTAGAAAAAGGAGAATTATAAGCATAGATGAAAAATTATATAAAAATATTGCCCCAAAAAACTAGATGTATACAAAATACAACATGTGACAGACAAGTTGCATTTATTCCAGAAACATAAGGTTGTTTAACTTTGAAGAATCAATCAGTACATTTAATTAGATTAACAGATTAACAGAGCTATATATCAATAAATGCAGAAAAAGAATACAGTAAAATTCAACATTGACTTCAGATAAAACAAATTTAAACAATCTCTGGACAAAGAATGAAAATATGTGGGAATACCCTTAATATTATAAAGAGCAGACTTCCAGCCAAGATGGAGGCATAGGTAGACACACTGTGCCACCTTGCACAACCAAAAGAAGGACAACAGCAAATTTAAAAACAAAAAACAACCAGAACTGCCAGAAAATTGAACTGTATGGAAGTCTGACAACCAAGGAGTTAAAGAAGAAACATCCATCCAGACCTACAGGAGGGGCAGAGACAGGTAGCCAGGCAGAGAGGACTCACGGCAAGGTGGTGGCTGTCAGACCAGGTGATCCCACACCCACATGCAGATAAACTGGGAGGAACAACTGGGAAGCGAGACAGACCACGCAACCCAGAGTTCCTGCTTCAAACCTCTGATTGAAAACACCTGTGGGGGTTGAGGCGGCAGCAGCGGGAGAAACTCCCAGCCTCACAGGAGAGCTCATCGGAGAGACCCACAGGGTCCTAGAATGTACACAAGCCCACCCACCTGGAAGTCAGCACCAGAAGGGCCCAATTTGACTGAGGGTAGTGGTGGAAGTGACTGAAAACCAGCAGAGAGCTGAGTAAGCGGCATTATTCCCTCTTTGACCCCTCCCCCACATACAGAGTCACTACGAAGCAATGTGGTTGCCTGCCCTGGTGAACACCTAAGGCTCCGCCCTTACTATATAACAGGTGCACCAAGACAACAAAAATGGCCCAAATGAAAGAACAGATCAAGCTCCAGAAAAAACTAAGCAACAGATAGCCAACCTATCAGATGCACAATTCAAAACACTGGTAATCAGGATGCTCACAGAATTGGCTGAATTTGGTCGCAAATTAGATGAAAAAATGAAGGCTATGCTAAGTGAAATAAAGAAAAATGTACAGGGAACCAACAATGAAGGGAAGGAAACCAGTACTCAAATTAATGGTGTGGACCAGAAGGAAGAAAGAAACATTCAACCAAAACACAATGAAAAAACAAGAATTCAAAAAAATGAGGAGAGGCTTAGGAACCTCCAGGACATCTTTAAATGTTCCAACATCTGAATCATAGGGGTACCAGAAGGAGAAGAGGAAGAACAAGAAATTGAAAACTTATTTGAACAAATAATGAAGGAGAACTTCCCCAATCTGGCAAAAGAAATAGACTTATAGGAAGTCTGGGAAGCCCAGAGAGTCCCAAAAAAGCTGGACCCAAGGAAGCACACACCAAGGCACATCATAATTACATTGCCCAAGATGAAAGATAAAGAGAGAATCTTAAAAGCAGCAAGAGAAAAGGAGACAGTAACCTACAAAGGAGTGCCCATAAGACTGTTAGCGGATTTCTCACAAGAAACCTTGCAGGCAAGAAGGGGCTGGCAAGAAGTATTCTAAGTCATGAAAGGCAAGAACCTCCATCCAAGATTTCCTTATCCTGCAAAGCTATCATTTAGAATGGAAGGGCAGATCAAGTGCTTCCCAGATAAGGTCAAGTTCAAGGAGTTCATCATCACCAAGCCTTTATTATATGAAATGTTAAAGGGACTTATCTAAGAAAAAGAAGATGAAAAATAGGAACAATAAAATGACAACAAACTCACAGTTATTAACAACCACACCTAAAACAAAAACAAAAACAAACTAAGCAAACAACTAGAACAAGAACAGAATCACGGAAATGGAGATCTCACAGAGGGTTATCATCAGGGGAGTGGGTGGGAGAGAGGGGGAAAAGGTACAGGGAATAAGAAGCATAAATGGTAGGTAGAAGATAGACAGGGGGAAGTTAAGAATAGTAGAGGAAATGAAGAAGCCAAAGAACTTATATATATGATCCATGGACATGAACTAAGGAAGGGAAATGTGGGTGGGAGGGGGTATGCAGGGCAAAGGGGAAAAAAATATTATAAAGAGCAGCTCAAAAAAGTTTAGCACAGAACCGGCTCCTGGACTTATTGATCCTTAGAATTGTCCTTTTAGTCTCTATGTCATTTAATTCTGCTCTGATCTTGACTATTTCCTTCCTAACGTTGGCAGGAAAATATCAGATATTCCTCGCAGCAACATCTTTAATGATGTGTCCCCTAAAGCAAGGGTCATAAAAGAAAGAATAAACAAATGGGATCTCATCAAATTAAAAAGCTTCTGCATGGCAAAAGAAAACAGCATTAAAATGAAAAGAGAACCAACTATATGGGAAAACATATTTGCCAATGATGACTCAGACAAGGGTTTGATCTCCAAAATATATAAAGAACTCACACGACTCCACTCCAGGAAGACCAAAAACCCAATTAAAAAATGGGCAAAAGACTTGAACAGAC
>VMDR010013193.1:0-25332 GCA_007922815.1 Macrotus californicus | reverse complement strand
TATAAAATTTAAAATAAAGGACAAAACCATATGATCATCTCAATAAAGGCAGAAATATTGTTTCTTAAAAAGTTAAACATAGAGTTAATTCCTTTCATAGGTACTATATACGAGAAGTGTCTACACGAACATATATCTACACAAAAACTTATGTGAACGTTCATAGCAACATTACTGATAATAGCGAAAAAAGTGAAAACAACCCAAACATCCATCAACTGATGAATGGATAAAGCATAGTATATTCATGCAATGAAATATGATCTAGCTTCAGAAAGGGAATAAAATCCTATTCATGTTCAACATAGATAAACCTTGAAAACATGCTAAGAGAAAAAAGTCAGACACAAAAGTTCATATACTGTATGACTCCACTGATGAAATCTCCAGTCTGTGTAAATCTGTAGCAACAGAAAATAGATTAGTGGATGTCAGGGACTGGGTTAGGGCAGAATGGGGAGTGTCTGCTTATAGCTTTCTTTTAAGGTGATGAAGATGTTCCGGAATTAAACAGTGCTAATGGTTGTGCAGCATTGTGAATAGGCACACACACACAAAAATGGAATTTTACACTTGAAAAGAGTGAATTTTATGGTTTCTATATTTTATCTCCATTTTAAAAAGTGCTCACATAGCCCAGGATTATAGACCACACTACACTTAAAAATGCTCGGGCACATTAGAAAATTATTTACTTAAATTCAAGTTTACTAATTCTACTTTAAAACTCTTTTGAATTCCAATCCCTCTACTATTACCACCCCATTTCTTTTTCTTTTACAGCAAAATTCCTTTAAAGCATTCTCTCTATTTGCTATTTGCATATTGGTGATTCTTTTTCTACTCATTCTTTCTTGAATTTACTTCAATTCAGCTTTCACAACCAAACTCTGTGGGTACTCCTCTTGTCAAAGTCACTCAATTAACGTAACATTGTAAAACCTAACATTCAATACCCAGTTCCCATCTTACTCGAAGTATCAGAAGCTTTTGAAGTATCAAGACCTCTCTTCATCTTGAATAAGTTTCTTCTCATGGCTTCCCCAGACATCATCCTTTCCTGAGTTTCCATCTACACTAGTGGCTGCACGAATTTGCTTCTTTCTTCTCCTTACCTCTCCCCAGCCTTGGTCCTACTGAGTCACTCAAGACTAAATCCCTAGATTTCTTCTTCTATATGTACCACTTTTATATAGTCCTAGCCTCAGTAACTCAATCTCAAGGTTTTTAATACCACTCAAATGGTGATTAGTTCCAGAATTTTATCTCCACCCTTGTATATCAATTCCGAATTCAGTAGCTCTGCTTGGATGTCTAATAGGTAATTTAAGGCAAACTTAAAATTCCCACATTCGATTATGATTCCCTTCACTAACTCACCCATTCTCTGTTCTTCCCTAAAAGCCAGCTCCATTAGTGCAGTTCATGGAGTCAAGAACCTTGGCAGCATCTTGGACTTCTCTCCTTGTCTCATAGTCCAAACTCAATTTGCCAGAAAATCTTGCTTTTTTTCCTTCAGAATATACCCAGAATACTACAACTTTATACCACCATCATCTCTAAATTACATAGATTTAATAAGTCTCTCCTTTCGCCTTTGTATTTCCTACCCCATAGTCTATTTCCAGCATAGTGACAGAGTAGTCATTTTAAAATGTAAATTAGGTAATATCATTTCATAACTCAAAAGTTGACAGTGGCTTTTCATTTCTTTCAAAGGGCAAGACTTTACAATGGCTTGCAAAGTTCTACAGGACTGGGTCCCTTGGTACCTTTCCTATTTCTACTAATACTTCCCCTCACTCACTCTGCTCCAGCCCCTCTGGGCATCTTGTATTTTAGTAAACAAGCCAGGCATGGTCCCAATTTAGGTCTTTACGCTTACTACTTGCTTTTCCCAGAAAATTATTTCTCTAGATAAAAGCACAACTTATTATCTTACCTTCGGGCTACACTACAAATATATTTATTGGTTAGGCTGTGACAAGAAATGAGACTTGAGTCAGTATTTGAGATGATTAGGGTTTTTGGATTAAAGTCTGAGGGTAAATGGAAGCTACAGGGGAGTTTTAATCTGGGTTGTTATCTGGTAAAACTTAAATGGAAGCATTGATGGGTCCATTCTAACCTGGAGACCCGTCAGAAGGCTGGAGTCTTTTCCAGCTTGGGCTAAGGGTTTGGTATTAAATATTTAAGACTGTCAGACTCCACTGAAGGGTTGTAAGTGATGAGATAAACTGTAGGGTAGGGAAAAACTGGGATTAAAGAAATTTAGAGACAGACCAATTATTCCCTGGTAGTGGAAGTTACCAAGATGATAGTAACAAGAACTTAGCTATCATCTGTATCTTGGATGTCAATGAGCCACAAAAATGAGCGAGCACCCAGTGGTAGGGTGGGCAAAGAGAATAAATAATAACTTCACAAAAAGAACACATTTCCAGAAATTATCTGAAAAATGTTCAATTTAATTAAAAGGCAAAGAAATTAAATCTTAGATGTGTGTATACTGATATGAAAAATATTTCTTGTATGATGCAATTTTTATAAATAAATAAATTCAATAAAAATTTATTGACCACTTACTTATGTAGATGGCAAAATTGCTGAAACAGCTGATGGGTAGAAAGGCCATTAGATTTCCAAAGCAGACCACGTGGTAAATGGGGCTTTCACTTGCTTCTGCTCCAAGGAGCCCAGACACCTTTGCTACTTGATGCTCCAGGATCACAGGACACTATGTGTAATTTTATGATTTATAATGAGAAATATGTAGTTGGTCTGTGTGCCCTTCCTGGCCCAGAGATCCTAAAATCCTTGGAATTTCCCAAGTAAGGAGAGTGTTAAAAGCACCTTTTGTTATGTTAATGAGGTAACTGGAATGTTCCTGGTAATCTGAAGGTGGGCTGGTTGCCAGGGAAACCAACCAGGAGATTAGAAGGTTGGAATTTTCAGTCCCACCTTCTCACTGACTTCCCAGAGGGGAGAGGGGTTGAAGATTGAGTTCAGTCACCAATAGCCAATGATCAAATCCAGGGGTGCCCAACCACCCTTATTTGTCCAGGCCTGTTAGGAACGGGGCTGCACAGCAGGAGGTGAGCTTAAATGCAATGTGCTTGAGTCATCCCAAAACCATCCTCCCCCTCCCCTACCTGTGGGAAAACTATCTTCCATGAAACCGGTCCCTGGTTCCCAAAAATGTTGGGGACCACTGATATAATCAAATGTGCCAATGTGATTGATGCCTCCATAAAAACTAAGCATTCAGAGAGCTTCCAGGTTAGGGGACCAGAAGTACCCATGTGCTGCCATGCAGGGCCCCAAATTCCACGGGGACAGAAGCTGGTTTGTTCTGGACCTCTCCCTAAGGATCTCTTCATCTGCCTGTAATAAACTAGTGACCTAGTAAGTAAATGGATCCCCTGAGGTTTTTGAGCCACTCTAGCAAATTAATTGAACCCAAGGAGGGGTTCACAGAAATCTCCAATTTGTTGCTGCTTCATCAGAAGCACAGGCGATAACCTGGGTTTACGATTGGCATCAGAATTTGTGGTCAGTCTAACAGGAATGAGGCCTTAACTTATGGAATCTGATGCTGTTTCTTGGGTTGACAGTGTCAGAACTGAGTTGAATTGTGGGACACCTGGCTGGTGTCAGAGAATTGCTTGATAAGGGGAAAAAACCACCCATTGGAATTGGTGTCGGCATTGTGCTATGTATGCATTTTTTGTGTCAAGCGTTAATTCTATCTACTCATTTACACACATGTAATTAGAGGGAAGTCAAACTTGTGGAATGTGAAGCAGAGTTTGGGAGTACGTTTCCAGGTGGCAAGTTGAAATATACCTTATTTTAAAATATACAATGTATTTAGGCATAATCCTAAATACATTGCAATCAAATGCAAGTTTAATCCTTTATATTTACTTTGGAGTTTTATCGGAAGCCCCCAAAACACTGAACAGGAGGGTATAGATGCTCTATGTAAGTAATATTAAGAGAGTATAAAACAAGATTTGTTGTTATTAGCTTACCACCCACCTGAAGTGTCTGTAAGCGGCAAGGAGAATAATTAAGGGTAATAGAATTTCTTTAAATGAGATTTTGGTGGGCTCTGCTTTCTTTCCCTGTCATATACACTAGCCTCACTCTGGTGGGAGATAGAGTTGCCACTTTGTCAATCTCAGCCACAGGCAGAGAGTTGCTCAATCACTCATAGAGTTTGACTTTTGTGTTTGGGGATATGCAGGGACTGGCACAGGGCTCAAGCTTGACGGCGATTAACCTGGGAGCCAATTGGGAGCTGTCCATGGTAGTTGAGTGTGGACAGAAGGTCTTATTGGTAGTGGCCCAGTAGCAAGCTGATCAGGGTAGGTAAATCAGATGTCTAACCATTGGACAGGGGCTGGATCTGGTCTAACATGTCAGGGCTGCTGCTTGTGGCTTCCCAGATTACCCATCTTAACAGCTTTTCTTGAAAGGGACACTGGCTACCAGAAGACTGGTACCCAGGAAGGAGTCCCGCAGGGCAAGTGTAAGAGGTATAGATCTCATATAAAAAAGGCACCCACGACGGACATATCTTAACAACCAACAGAAAATGCCATGGGAAAACAACCCAGAACCACGGTCTCTTGCCATGCCCGGAAGGCATTCTTGGTAGAATTACAATCATACAGGAAAAATAGGACTTTGTCCTTTTTTTTTTTAAGATTTCATTTATTTATTTTCAGAGAGAGGAGAAGGGAAGGAGAAAGAGAGGGACAGAAACACTGATGTGTTTCTCTCCCTTCTGAGAGATGTGTGAGGGAAATATCCATCAGCTGCCTCTTGCATGCCCCCAACCAGAGACCTGGCCTGCAACCAGGCATGTGCCCTGACTGGGAATTGAACCTGTGACCTTTTGTTTCACAGGTGGGCACTCAATCCACTGCACCACACCAGCCGGGGCTGTCCTTTAATCTGCTTGTCATCTCCCTGAATCAGACCCTGTCAGGATGGGAGACACCAGTGCTCTCATAATTTCTAATGCATTTTCTGTGATATTTCTAAAATTGCTGATTATAAAAAGAATTTCCACGGCTGACTCTTATATGAAGAACATGTTATACCTTAGACAAAGAACTCTCTGACAATATTAATAAGCCACTGATTTAAATGACTCATTACTTAAAAGTCCAGACTTTGAAGTCCAACATCCTTGGGAACACAAATAGACAACATTTTCAGGCACCTGGCCATGCCAGAAGAAAATGCTGACTTCTCTGTCCATCTAAAAGCAGGAGATAAATCTCCATCTGATAGGTGCTCCTCCTCAGGGCTGAGAGACAACCTTATCACAAGAATGAAAAGAACCCAAAGACAAAGCGTCTCTAAACAAGCCTTGGAAACCTTTACTAGTTTATTACCCAAGTCCAAACTTTGCTTAGATTCCTTTCTAAAGAGCACTGTTCTTTGCTGGTGGTGGTGGTCTGTAAATTTTGCAAAAGTGTATTGTTTCTTTGTCTAAAAAATATAAAAAGGTGCCTGGTTTGATCATTTCTTTAAGCCTCATTTTATGATCTGGGTATCATATTGTGATTCTCCTGTGCACACATATTAAATTCATTTTTCTCCTGATAATTGAGTCTTGTGTCAATTTTATTCTTTTATGACTAACTCAGCCTTAAGAATGAAAGAAGGGTGTGGGGTTGAATTGGCCCTTACAGAAAGGGCCAATTTACATGAGTTAATATGTATTTTTAGCTATTTTGCTTTTTAAAGTTCTTTTGTTCTTCTCAAATATGTCTGTATATCAAATATAAAAGTGATAGTGCAAGAGTTATCGTACAGTAAACTTTACAGAGTTGTGTTACTCTGAGACACTTTCTTGGTATGAAAAAAGGCCGTCTCCTGCAAGAAATTGTTAAACTATTTCTTTTTAACTACAGTTATTTCCCCCTTATCAGCTGTTCTGTTTTCTGTGGTTTCAGTTATCTGAGGTCAACCATTGTCTGAAAATATTCAATGGACATTCCAAAAATAGACAATTGATCAGTTAAATTGTGCACATTCTGAGCAGCATGATGAAATCTCTTGCTGTCCCTAGGTGTCCTGCCTTGGGGTGAATCATTTTTTTTGTTCTGTGCATCCACTGCTCTATAGGGTCCCTGCCTCTTAGTCATTTGGTAGTGTTGGTTGACTGTTGAGCTGTGCCTTTAATTATTATTTAAATAGAAAATTACTCCTACTTTCAAAAGCCAATTAAGGACATCAAAAACTGCAACAAATCTAGTCTTGTATCAATTTTATTATTTTATTACTAATTCAGCCTTAAGAAGGAAAAAAGGGTGTGGGGGTTAAATTCTTCTCCTTACTCAAAGGGCCAATTTACATGTGTTAATACATATGTTAACTATTTTGCTTTTTATTTTTATTTTCTTAAGATTTTATTTATTTATTTTTAGATAGAGGGGAAAGGAGAAAGACAGGGATAGAAACATCAATGTGTGGTTGCCTCTTGTGTGTCCCCCTTACTGGGGACCTGGTCTGCAACCCAGGCATATGCCCTGACTGGGAATCGAACTGGTGACCCTCTGGTTCGCAGCCCACGCTCAATCCATTGAGCTACACCAGCCAGGCCATTTGCCCTTGTCTTGCTTGCCCCACCCTAGTCCCTGTCCTTTCTCTACCTGCCAGTAACACCCCCATAAGTATCAGAAATGTCCCCAGACATTGCCAAATGTCCCCTGGGGCAAAACTGTTCCTCATTGAGAAACCCTGCTCTAATGGTATTAAATATTACTTTCCTGGCTCTTGCTGCACTGGGTTCCTGTCTGGAATTTTGATTCCCTCAGTCTCCTCTACTCTCTTTTGTCCAGATCAATTAGGTTTTTAACATTTATAAACTGCTTCTCTATTTGGTACTAGTTAGAAAAGGTGGAGACATTTTTTTTAGCTGGTGGAAGGTGACAGCTGAAGAACAGGAAACCCATTTAATCTCTAAAAAGGAGGGTTCTTCTACATCCTGATCTTCGCAGGACCTACTGAGATGAAATCTTGTGGTGTTAGCACACCCCATGTGTCCTCTAGAAAAGATAGCGGCCACACACCCTGCCTCCTGACTTTGAAACATGCATTTTAGAAGCTGGCCCAAAGAGTGAGTTTCTATCACATAATTTTTAAAAATAGATCTGGTTTTAGTTTCCCCATTTCCTAGCTATGTGACTCAAATATTTCGTTTTTCTAAGACTTAAATTCCACATCGGTGTAATGGACATGACAATATTTAATGCACAAAGTGTTAACTTGTGAAAAGGTCATCTACTTGAAAAAAAACAAACAAAACTTTCCTGGAATCACCAGTAGAGAACGAATGTTCAATATCAAATGACTCTTCTACTGAAAGAAAAATGCTATGGATCTGGATGTTGTACTTCCGCGACTACCATCCGTGCTCAGCACTCCGGGCTTCACTTTTACCAGTGTGTGTGTGTGTGTGTGTGTGTGTGTGTGTACGCGCACACACATGTTGGGTGAGGGTGTTCCTGACATCAGATCACATACCACTGTTCCATTAGTAATGAAGTGACAAAATGGTAACATAAAAGGGAAAAAAAAAAACAACAAAAACAAAACAAACCTGAATATTTCCTTTGCACACACATACAGGAGTGGGCAAAAGTATGTTTACAGTTGTAATACAAATAAATAATACAATAACTAATTAATAATAATTCAAGAAAAAACTTGTTCACATACTAGCCATTGTAAACCTTTTGCCAACCCTGTACTTGAATTCTTACCCAACTCAGATGAAGGCATCTTGATCAGAAGATTATTTTCCTTCTCTTGAAGCCAATATCTCCATTCCTCTCTGCACAGGTTAGCCCCCATCCCGAGTGGTTGCAGTGCTGGTGGAGGTAGTCTGGGAACGTTTTTCACTTAGCCATTTGAGCCTTTCGGCTTTCCCCTTTTGCTTCTCCTGGATAGGAGAGAAAGATGGTCGCTAATCACGGATGTCACAGGAACGAAGAAAGCTTCACCTTTAAGTTTTTTCTGGGCTTGGATCCTGAAACCTAAATGAAATTCCTGCTTCTCCACGGTGTGTGTTAAGTCCCCCAGCTTTCGTTTCGCTGGGAGCTCCACGTACCAGGACTTAAGATTTTTTATCAGGTTAGACTCACTGCAGTCAGGAACTTTGCCAGTTTCTATCACGAAGGACCCCTAGCATTCGTCCTTTAAATTAATCATAGGCCTGACCCACACAGCTCAGTTGACTGAGGATGGTCCGGCAAACTGAAAAGTGGTTGGTTCAATTCTGGGTCCGGACACATGCCTGGGTTGCGGGTTCGTCACTCCCGCTTCCCTCCCCACAATCTTGGGGCTTGCGAGAGGCAACCGGTGGATGCTTCTCTCACACATTTGCTTTTCACACATCGATGTTTCTCTTTCTCCCTCCCTTCCTCCTCTCCAAAAACTAAATTTTTAAAAAATATTTTATTTCTTTTTAGAGAGAAGGGAAGGGAGAGAGAAAGAGAGGGAGAGAAACATCAATGTGTGGTTGCCTCTCGCACACCCCATACTGGGGACCTGGCTGGCAACCCAGGTATGTGCCCTGACTCGGAATCGAACTGGTAACCCTTTGCCAGAGCTTCACAGTCCAGAGCTCAATCCACTGAGCCATACGAGCCAGGGCACAAAAACTAAAATTTTAAAAAAAGAAATCTTTCATAGAAGCTCCTAAGACGCATTTTTCCTCTATTAAGTTGCACATGTTCCAATGGCTCCATCTGACGTCCGGAAGAGGAACCGCACCCCATCCTTTCCATTTCAGTAAGACCGAGAAGTCAGGGGTAGTGGCCCGCTCTTCCGCTGCTGCTGTTTAATCAGAATCCTCCTGTTTTGAGGCTTATATTTTAAGACTGCAACTGCTGTCATATTAATATTCCAATCTATTTTTTCCTTTGAGGCAAAGTTTTACTCAGTCATTTAAAAATACTATATAACTCATTTTTCTTTCTTCAAACTGATATGATTTCCTATGATTTTTTTTTATATTTGTTTTTGAAGTTATCGAGGTAAGGATTTACGTATTTTTCAGCTTTGAGATATAATTGACTTTATGTAAGCTTAAGTTATACAATGTGATGATTTGATACATGTATTTTCTACAAAATGTTTACCACAATTAGGTCAGATACATCCTTTATCTCACATAATTACTGTTTTGTTGTAGTGAGAATAAAGCTCTACTCTCTTAGCAACTTTAAGATTTTTATCTGTAGAGAGAGGGGAAGAGAGGGAGAAAGAGGAAGATCAATTGGTTGCCTCTCACATGCCCCTAACTGGGGACCCGGCCCTCAACCCAGGCATGTGCCCTGACTTGGAATTGAACTGGCAGCCTTTCAGTTTGTTGGGATGACACCCAACCCACTGAATCACACCAGTCAGGGCTCTCTTAGCAACTTTTTTTTTTAAGATTTTATTTTTTAGAGAGGGGAAGGGAGGGAGGGAGGGAGAGAGGGAGAGAAACATCAATGTGTGGTTGCTCCTTGAGCACCCCCCAACCCAGACATGTGCCCTGACTGGGAATTGAATCAGCAACCCTTTCATTCGCAGGCCCCCAGTCAATCCACTGAGCTACACCAGCCAGGGATCTCTTAGCAACTTTTAAATGTACAATACAATATTGTTAACTAGTCAGTGTGTTGTAAATTTGTTCACCTTCCCGTTTCTCCCACCTCCCCATTCCCTGGCAACAACCATTCTTCTGTTTCAGTTCTGTTGTTAGATTCCACATCTAAATGAGATCATACAGCATTTGTTGATTTTACTTAACAGAATACCCTCAAGGTCTATCCATGTTGTTGTAAATGGCAGGATTCCCTTTATGGCTGAACACTGTGTGTGCATAATACTTTCTTTATCCACCTGTCAATGGACACGTTTTTATGTCTTGGTTATTGCAAATAATGCTGCAATTATCATGGAGTACAGATTGTTTTTGAGATAGTGCTTTCATTTTCTTTGGATATATAACCAGCAGTGGTTACAGTTTTGAGGAATCTCCATGCTGTTTTCCACAATGGCTGTAGCAATTTACATTCTCATGAATAATGCGTGGGTTCCACACCAGAATGTTATCTCTCATCCCTTTGATAAGCTACTCTAACAGGTGGGAGGTTCTTATTAAGATTATAAACTGAATAGAAATGCCAGTGTTTTTATTCTTCAAAATCATTTGTGCCTTATCTTTTATATAAATATATTTAAGTCTTTCTGAAATTTTATCAATTAGTCCCCTTTAAAGAACCAAATTTTGACTCTGGCTTTCTTGTGTTGTCATCTTATTAATTTCCTTAAAAAATTTCTTTTAAAGATTTTACTTAGAGAGAGGAAGGGAGGGTAAAGAGGAGAAACACTGATCGGTTGCGACCTTTGGATTCGCACACCAGCGCTCAGTCCACTGAGCCACACCAGCCAGGGCACTAGCTTAATTATTTTTAAGTATTCAGTTCAATAGCAGTAAGTACTTCCACATTATTGTGATGCCAACTTAGCACAGCATGACCTGCTCTCCCTAAACAATCAGCCCAACCATTGATAACTCTTTGCTGGCCATGCAGAAGGCTTGAAAAGCAGGTGTATAACCAGAGGGCATATTAGGCCTATTCCCATCTCTAACAAAAGAGAGGGAACACATACCTCAAAAACCTGCCTACCCACTAACCCGACACTCATTGTATTGGTATTGAGCACTTCAGCAATATTTTCCTTTGATGTAAGAGGTTCAGAGACACTTCTTCTTTATACTACTCATCAGTATTTTTAAAAATTATGTTTCTTTCTAAGACTCTCACTAGCCAAACAAAATCTTCTATTTCTCTTTCACCGTTATCTTTAAGTATTTGTATAGCCCTGGCTGGCCTGTGGACCAAAGGGTCACCAGTTTGATTACGTCAGGGTACATGCCTGTGTTGCCGGCCAGGTCCCCAGTTGGGGGTGTGCAAGAGGCAACCACACATTGAGGTTTCTCTCCCTCCCTTCCCTTCTCTCTAAACACAAACAAGTAAATAAATACCTATTTGCATAGATGAGCGCTTTAGGAATCCTGGCATCATAGGGCTGAATTCTTGAATTGAACCATCTCCAAATCCACATTGAGTGATCCTTACCTGTCACCCACAATCTCATACATTCTTTAGTTCCTTATCACCTTTTGTCCCTATCTCTTTTTCCTTAACTGCTCTGGATCCCAGGGTTGAACATTGTACTAGTAGAATCTGTCTTTCCATCTTACCTGCTAAATAAACCTCACACCCTGGACACATGAACGCCACAACCTACAGTGTCTACTACTATTCTTGTTTAGAACTGACAGAGCAAATCATGTCACACTGAAGAATTATCTATTAATTCATGGCTTTCAACTAGATTCTAGTCCAACTTTGTCCAATATGATAGCTGTTAGCCACGTGTGCCTCCTGAGCACTTGATGTGACTCACCCAAGTTAAGATATACAGTAAGGACTTCTGGCCAAAATGGAATAACAGGGACCAGATTTAGCCTCTTACCTGAATCAATGAACAGCACAAAATGTATGCAATAACATATTTGAACATACAAAATTATCAGGGAATGAAAGACAGTGATTCCTGACATGTGGGAAACAAATGAGGTCAGCCCTGCAATTGTCCCAGCTTGTGGTCTGAGCACTTTCCAAGCTACAACAGAGAAGAGAAACCCAGCAGTCTGAGATGGGAGAAGTTGCTGGGAGTCCAGGGAGGTCAAGATAGGTAGAATTTGCAGGACAGAATACTAGAACGGAGGGAGCCAGAGAGAAGAGCTCTGGAAACCTGCAGAGGGTCCTCAGTTCCTGTCGGGGAAACTACCAAGGACTGGAGAAAGGACCTCCCTAGCTAAGCATGAGAGGGAACAGTACACAGTGCTCACACAAGGCAAGAAGCTGGGCATTTCCACTAGCCAGAATGGAAAACCATATAACTCATGGGTGGAATACTCAGAAGGGCTTTGTTTCTGTTGGGAAAAATTAGCCTCAGACTAGAAGCTGCTCTGATCCTACCTAAAAAGCCTACAGAATCAAACTGTTTGCAAGTAACTGTGTCCTTGAACTAAGCTCAAAAATCTTTACAGGAATACAAAAACAGATTATCTGAGAAGTTAAGTGATTTGCCCAAGGTCACATAACTAGTAAGCAGGGCTCAGGTGTACACATCCTTGGCCACTACCAAATACTTCCCTCTAATAAAATACCAACGGTGATTTCTAAGTAAGGAAAGAATGGATAACAGTGAACAAGTATCATCAAAGAATCAAAAATTATGCAAAACTATGAAGGACCCCTAAGTCTAAAGAAATCAAATGCAGGAATCAAGGGGAGACTACAAGACCACAGGAGCTAAGAAATGTGAGCTTGCCAAGCTCAGTCAAAACAGAGGGAAAATGGGAGGTACAGGGAAAAAGTATGGAAAACTCAGTATTTATATTATCTCCTATTTAGGAGATAGGAAGTAGAACAAAGAAAATTAAGGGAAAATAATGAAAGGATTAGAGAATAAGAAATATAAAGACAACCCTGGCTGGTGTGGTAACCAAAGGATCTCTGGTTCGATTCCCAGTTGGGGCATATGCCTGGGTTGTGGGCCAGGTCCCCAGTAGGCGGCACGTGAGAGGTAACCACACATTGATGTTTCTCTCCTTTCTCCCTTCCGTCCCCTGTCAAAAAACAAATTGAATACAATCTTTAAAAAATAAGTGTTAAAGTAAATGTAGCTAATATTAACAATTGGTTTATCTAGCTGAGGTGGATATAGAAGCTAATTGGCCTAATCTTAAAAAAATTATATGGCCCAGTTGGTTAGTGTTGTCTTGACACACCAAGGTTGTGCGTTCGATCCCTGGTCAGGGCACATACAAGAATCAACCAGTGAATGCATAAATAAGTGGAACCAAAAAAAAAAAATTGATGTTTCTCTTTCTCTCTCTAAAAATCAATAAAAAAAACAAAAAATTATATGTAGTTTAAAATTTTCCAAAAAAAATTTGATAGGTGAACACAAAAAATAGAAACCAATAGCTGTCATACATTGCAACCAGTTCAAAAAAAATAGAAATACCTCAAATCACCTAAGGAAGGAACTGAAGAGGAAAGAGGTATGAAGTGGACAATGCTGGCTGAAAGTGCGGACTTGACTCAGCCAGCTCCCGTCTCACGTGAGCTGCTTATTACGCATCCTTGAACACATGATCTTCTGCTTGTTTTCTATAAAAGGGCGATACTAAAAGTAGCATGCTTCATAAATTTGGTTTGAGGATTGAGGTAATGCATACAAAATACTTAGAAAAATGTCTGGCACTGTATGAAGATAAAAATTTAAATACATCTGAAGGCCAGGTAGAGTGTATTTTGTTCAGCCACATTCTAAGATTATTAAGTCCCATTAGTTTATGAAGTTAACATGACTGCAATAAATTTAAGTTGGCTTTGTACAAAAACTAGTCTGATTTTAATTCATATGGAAAAGTAGCCAAGATGGCTGTCCTACCAGAAATTTGCAAGTTTAAGGAAACCTCAATTCTATCACATATTTATCCATGCTAGCAGATCATGGTTTGAGTAGTTTTTAAGAATAACTTCTTAAGACCTAACTTGGCAGGACATGTTAATATATTTAACATCCCTTTTAATGCACTCTTCAACTTCTTTGCTATTTCTGTTGCAAGCAGGCTTCCAGGTTTGTTTAGTTTCTGTTTCCACTCCATTTGGAATACCAACAGGTTATCGTTCTTACCTATCTGCATTACCAACGTAGCATTTATGTCTTCACCCCATGTCTCCAGCTGCTTTTCTTAGAAAAAAAAAAAAAAAAAACCCAAAGAATTGGGTCTGTAAATGAACAAAACACTTCAAACACAACAGCGGTACCTCGGTACTCGTTAATTCGTTCCGGAACTCGTGATGAGTGACAAAACTGACCAGCCAGTACTTAGCAAGTGATGAAGCATTTCTCTTGCGCGGCGGCATTGTATCTCATCCAAGTTCTAGCAAGCACGATGAGTCCCAAGCAAGCACCGAGTGCTGAAATATTTTTTTCTTGTCAGAATGTGACAAGCTCGGAAGCCGACGAGCACCGAGGTATGGCTGTATATCTTTTCTATCCCAAAGAAATTCAGGTCCGTGTAGATGATGGGTCAATGAGAAAAAGAAAGTAACCTGAGTAAAATACCGTTAGATGGCATCTTCCCTTAGTATTACATGCCACTATCATTCTTCTTCAACAAAACTTTCTACTTCTCCATTTTTTCTCTCTCCTGGGAAACTGACGCGTGCAAGTATCTGTGCTCTTGTTTCTAATGTCACGCAAGAGTGTTCAATTCCTTCCCCGTAGGAAAATATCAAATTAGAATTCCAGAGATTTATACCACAGGAATGTGATGAGGATAAGAATTATTGTTCATTGCTAGTAAAAACAAGTATTAAATGAGGACTAAGAACAAGAATAAAGAACTACTTTTTTAAAAGATTTTATTCGCTTATTTTTAGAGAGATGGAAAGGGAAGGAGAAAGAGAGGGAGAGAAACATTAACGTGTGGCTGCCTCTTACATGCCCCCTCCTGGGGACCAGGCCCGCAACCTAGGCATGAGTCCTGACTTGGAATCGAACCTGCAACCCTTTAGAGTTTGCAGGGCCACACTCAATCCGCTCAGCTACACCAGCCAGGGCAAGAAGAACTATTTTTAAAAGGTCTCAAACATGCCTCAAATTTTAATAAGATGCCCTATGTGCACATTTATTTGCTACTAAAAACTGAAATAGCACATGGAAACATTTGTTACAATTCAAAGTGTTGAAAACCAGAGAATATAGTTAATATACCCTGCACCAATCACACTCGAGCCAAACCACCCAATTTTTTTTTTTTTACATTTTTTTTGCACAAGTTACTCGCTTCTAATTCTTGATGTTGAGTTTCATCTTACCAACTTCAGGCTTCTAAAACACAACAATGTCACTCAAGACCTATTGGTCCTTCCTTGGGTCAAATAAAAAAGGAACTGAAGTGTACTGAAGTCATTCAAATGCCGACTACCCAGGCATAGACTCCATTTCAGTTACTGGCATCAAGGCAGACAAGAAAAGACATCACAGAACTTGATCACAGGTTATCAAAATATCAGTCTACAGTCTATCCTAGCACAGAGTAGCCTTCCAAAGCTGCTACATAATGACCTTAAAATTACCAGCAAGAAAAAAAAGTACAAGAATAAGGTCGATGCCTAAATTGACTCCATGTCATAATTATTCTCCATGCTAATATTATCAGAAGGATCTCCATGATATAGGCAGTAACGACAGGTACATCTAAATCTTCTGGATCTTGATTCAATCTGAAAAAAATAATGAAATGCATTAATTGGATTAATAAAAATAATGAAAGGGTTAATTGCACTCTCAAACCTAATGTTATTAGAATAGCCTTTCGAATATGGTAAATTAAAAAAAAACAGGTAATAAAGAAAACTTTTTTTGGGGAAAAAAGGAGGCAGGATTTAAATGCATGGGTACCAAAGACTGCCAGAGCATAGGTCATTTCATAATGATAACAGCTGCTGTTGTCACCTAGTAACAATGTACAGTAGTGTCCGTTTCCTGAATGCCCTAAATGTCAGGAACTCATTCTGCTGCTGCACATTGTGTGTGCAGGCCTTTGTCCAATCCCACACCGCATTATTATGACAATTATGTTTGTGGGAGCATATAGAAAAGCAAACACACATCAAGAGTGAACCTTAATGGAAACTACAGACTTTGGGTGACAACGATGGGTCAATGCAGATTCACCAGTTCTAACGCGGCCCTTTGGGGTGGGATGTTGTTAGTGGAGGGGACAGTGAGTGTGTGGGGTCAGGAGATACATGGGAACTCTATTTTCTGCTCAGTTTTGTTGTGAGCCTAAAATTGCTCTTAAAACAAACAAACAGAAAGACTATTTTTAATTACAAAGATGAACTGATTTTTTTCATAGTTCCTGGTGATTCACAAAGTTCAACCCAATCAATTCCCCTTTCCCTCTCTGCAGCAAAACAAAACAAAAAACAAGCACCAAAAGCCATGTAACCATGCATTAAATTTCTATTTAATTTCGAAAATTAAAATTTTCGAAATTTTCGAAAGTACGAAAATTTCTATTTACCTCAAGTTTCCTCTCCTGTGGGTCTTTTTGCAGCTTCATGGGAAAGACAAAAAAATACACGTATTAAAAACTGTCAAGAAAAAGCTAGATTATTAATGTCAAACATCTTCCATAAAAGAGAAGCTGGAGAAACATCTTATTGACACCCTGCACTCCTGAGTGCAGTTTGATGAGTAATTGCTAATCATCACTATTTACATCTTAATTTATGAGCCTGCCCCCCCCACCCCTGCCCGCAGTTGACCAGACTTGTCTGCCCACATCATAGACACTCACCAGAGACAGGGTGCGGTATCTAATGATTTGTAACATCCTTTGCATCCTTTCTTTCCGAGCAGTCGCCAATGTCCTCACTCCACGCCGCCTCCTGTAGAGCGTGCCTTGACTCAGCCCCAGGTCAAGGCCCTGTAAGGTTTTTCCTTTCTCTTCCTTTTCGGGTGAACGCTCTGGTAGCAGGGAAGGCGATTTGGTACTAGGGTTGAGAGTCAAGCTACCCAGGTCCTTTGCTAGTACTTCGGAGACAGCTTGAGCGTCAGCTGAAAGAGAAATTTAAGATCTGTCAGGGTAAACTGCATTATCCCAAAGTCACTAGTCTCAGGCTCGAACTGGGTCTGCTTGTAAACAGGTAGACATAGACATGGGAGGTTCCTCAAGGTGGAGGATCCCACAGACCCCTACATCACCTACTACGCTAGTCTAGCAGGCTGTCCAGTTGAAACCCTACATTGAGAAGATGCTTTAGAATCCACTACAGGAAACATTTCATTCTCAAGAATTTTCTCATTTTTCTGTTATTGGTAGTTCAAATATCTTTTTCCCCCATGGGGTCAAAAGTAGCCAAGTATATGATTCCAAGTGGAAAAACATGGGACAGAAATCAGGTATTGGCAGTTATTCCATTTTTGTTTGTGTGAATTTTTAACATAAACGAGGGACATCAAGTGTTAATACAAGTCAAAATGTTTCCGTGAACAAGTTTCAGCAATTCAACTTTGTAACAATTATAAATTTTTCTGGAAAAAGAACCACACCAGTGAAATCACAAAAGAAAACCCAATTATAACAGTCTCTCCCGTCCTTAAGCAGACCTAGGAAGTTGAAACAGCTTTAGCCCTTCCAGCTACACCCGGCTTTTTCACGGTCGTAAATCTTTCTACTCAAACTCAATATTGTGAGAAAGCAATCACTTAACTCTTGTCTCCTCATCCAAACAGTTATGCATATTCCATGCACACTCGTGTCATCCAATAAGGCAGTTAGTGAATGTGCTGTATAATATAGGACTTTCTTAGAAGCAGAGCTCCAGGGACACCGCTAATCAGGTCCCCACCCTCTGGCCTTCTTTCACTGGCGGACTTTTTCTTGGAGTCGCACCCAATCCCAGCCAACCACTCCTTGGAAATCTTGTAATTCTGACTAACGGAGGGCTGAGTATTGTATGTAGGTGGTGGCAGTGGATGACCTGGAGCACATTCACTGGCTTTCATAACACTGTTCCTTTCTTCTCTTTCCTGAAAAGCCATTTCCCTGTTTATTAACGTCCCTAAAGGATAGACTTAGCTAAAAAGCCAATCCCTAAAATGCTGGTGAAATTAAGAAAATCTTTAGGTTAAATTGAAGTTTAGGTTTCATGTATTTTGTTTCTCTTCACCACTCTTGACAGATATTGCTGGTAGAAATACTGATTTCAAGATGTTATGAGCCACGTTCTAGCAGAATTTCAGTTGCTGTTCCCCAGAAACTGGACTTAAAAGATTCAAGTAACCCCGAGCATAGTAAGCAAGTAACGCAGTTTAATATCCTTTCCCCCTTTTCCTGTTTGTCCTCTGTGGGTTTTTGGTTCCCCCACTGGAGGAACCTACTTAACTGTATTCTTTAAAACACTAAAGTCAAGCCCTGGCCAAGTAGGCTTAGTTGGTTAGAGGGTCATCCTGATATACCCAGGTTGAGGGTCCCATCCTGGGTCAGAATGAATATAAGAATCAACCAATGAATTCATATATTAAGTGGAACAACAAATGTATGTCTCTCTCAACAAAAACAAAACACTGAAGTTAATATAAAAAAAGGAGGCAGGCTCTTAACTCCCCCAACTCGTTGTAGTCAAGAAAGGCACCATCTGGCTTACCTGAATTTTCTTCACCCGGCATCTGAGAAGACTCCGGGGTCCAGGTGGGGTTCAACTTCTTTGGTGAGTCCATTGGATGTCTAGTCACAGCCTGAAACTCCTCCTAAAATTTCTCCGAAGGGTTCAGTGGACGGTGTTACTCAAAACTCTGAAACTGCTACAAAGTAGCCTGGAAAGAACCCTTTAGCCTAGAAACAGCGGGAGAGAAATCCCGAATTCCAAAGAAACGTGAAAGAGCCGGCTAAAAGTTTTAAGTCCAGTTTCCTCTTAAAACACAGATAAACCAATCAGCCGGCCTATTTTAATGTAAATGACTGCTGATTGAAGGGATTTCAGTGGGTGGGAGCAGGCCTGTGAGACTGACTGATTGATAATTCTTCATCTGCTCCGAGTTAGGGTAATCAGGCCCTGGGTCAGGCAGGCTGGGGAACTGATCTAGAGCCTCTGGGGTTTTGTCTCCCCAAGGTTGCCTTAAAATTTAGTTTAATTTTGTTTTTTTGAATTCCAGTTCTGGAGATGTCTACTGGTTTGTGAGCTGTACTTTAAACATTTTAGAGCAGAGAAGACCAGGGCAGTTTTCTCCCAGTTTTGGATTAACTCCCAATTAAGTTAACTGAGAAAGTTTCCTTAAAGTTTTTCTTGCCTGACTCATCTTAAATCATTGGATGCCTGTAAGGGGAAGTCAGCTGGGGAAGGAAAGTAGAAGAGAAACAGGTGTCTGTTATAAACAGCTTATTAGCTTGATGTCTGATGGATGTGTTTTAGATTTGTAATTTTAGTTTGTTTGAGAAACTATACATTTAAAAGCGTTTAACGTTTGTAAGCGACTAAAATTAATAAGTTTCTCCTGCCCCCCGACCCCGCCGAAGTCTTGTATGGATTTCTAATGAAAAGTACCAATGCTCACCGCTGCTTTTCTACAGCAGGGTAGAACGAGTCCCCACCCACCTGCCCCAATCTTTTTCCCTGTCTCCTGTTCAGTGTGCAACCTCCCCCATTCCCCGTTTATCTGGAAACTGAGAAATACCCAATAGCAATGTTGTTTGTTTTAGTAAAAAGCAAGAGTTGAAATTATGATCAAGACATATTTTTGTAGGGGATGAGGAGTAGCCATAAACATGTTATGTCACAACAAAAAATGAAGACTAAAAATGAAAAAGAACAACAAAATAAAACCTATTATGTTACAACACTTCATTCAAAGTGATTCTCAAAAGTGTGGCCTCCAGGCAGGCAGCATCAGCCGCACCTGGTCACTTGTTAGATGTGATTGGCAATTGCCTAGCTCCAACCCAGACCTACTGAATCAGAGACTGGGGCTGCCAATCAGTCACCGTTTGAACGTTCCCTGGGGAGTCGAATGTGTGCTAAAGTTTAAGAAGCAAGACTTTATGGTGCTCTTAACTTTCTACTCCTGTTGCTCATCTCCCAGCTGTTCTCCCTTCTGCCCTGGGATCCTCTCCTACCACGTCCTCTGAGACTTCCATTGCAGAAGTGGGGGCAAAAATCTCATTGCGGGAGCTTTAAGATTAAGAGGTGTGAGGCAATGAAAAGGAATGACACATATGCTCTCACTCAAGAAACCAGATTTAAGAAAAAGGTGAGGGAAACTGGCTACAGGAAGGTGTGGGTGTAGATGGTGGAGTTTTGGCTTTCTTAAACATGGCAGACGCTGAGCAAAAAGTAATGCTGAGAGAATTGTTCAGAAACACAGTCCCCAGATATGCTTAAAGAGATCAGATTTAACAGTTTAAAAAACTTACAGCACCTTTCTGGTTAACATGTTTTTCCCTTATAGTTTGAAAGATGGGATCAAAAAGGCAAACAGTCCTGACAGGTAAGGCTGTCAGGTGGGACTGGGCGTCGCCCGGCAAACCTAAAGGTCTCTGGTTTGATTACCATCAGGGCACGTGCCTGCCTGGGTTGCAGGCCAGGTTCCTGTTTGGGAGCACTGGAGAAGCAACCGATCTTTCTCTTCCCCTTCCCCTCTCTCTATAAATAAATAAATAAAATCTTTTTTTAAAAGAGTCAAACATAATGGGGAGAAGGGGGGTGACTGGATGAAAAATGGTAAAGGGATTAACCAAAGAACACTTTGCGTGGCCCACAGACCTGGACAAAATATGGGGATTAACTGAGGGAGGGGAGAGGGTGAGGCTGGGTGGAGGTGGGAAAAGGGGAAAAAAATGGGAACAACTATAATAGCATAAACAATAAACAAACATAAGAAGCCAAACAGAATAAAGCAACTTGAAAAAAAAAACTATAGAGAAAATGTCAAGAAAACTATTTCTCAAAAAATCAAAAACATCATAATATTTTTGAAATAAACAGGATACTCTTTTTCTCCTCTTTTTATTGAATTTATTGAGTTACACTGGTCAACAAAATTATGTAGGTTTCAGGTGCATATTTCTATAATACATCATCTGTATGCAATATTGTGTGCTCATCACCCCACAGGAGGCTCTTTTTAAAAATTAAAAACAATTGCCTTGGCTGGTGTGGCTCAGTGGATTGAGTGCCGGCCTGTGAACCAAAAGGTCGCTGGTTCAATTCCCAATCAGGACATATGCCTGGGTTGCGGGCCAGGTACCCAGTTGGAGACGTGCGAGAGGCAACAGATCTATGTATCTCCCACACATTGATGTTTCTCTCCCTCTCTTTCTCCTTCCCTTCCCTTCTCTCTAAAAATAAACAAATAATATCTCTAAAAAAAAAGAAAAGAAAATCAAAGATATTCGCTTAATAAGTAAAGCAAAACCATAAACAAATGTAAAATAGGAGAAAAAATATTAAAAAATGAGAATCTAAGATCAGAAAATATAATGGCTTCAAATTCCCTAGCAACAACACTGGGTACTAGAAGATAATGGAGAAATACCTTCCAATTTCTGAAAGGAAATGATTTCTAACCTAGAATTCTGTGCTCAAACTATTGAGCAAGTGTGGAACATTTTTAGACATCGTTTCTAAAAAATGCCACCACCTACATATATTCCTTTGTCTTGCGGGAAATTAACTTGCTACAAAAACACTACCAGGTAAGCTATTTTGAAGGTCATGCAACAGAAGGGCTCACAGACCATATTAAAAGGTTGTTTTGGGGGCACGGCTGGAGAAGGGGCCACTCCTTTGCATGACACACACCACAGGCTCGTGCTAAACCATTTGTAGAAGACCTGCTTCTGGGTTGGGGTTTCCTACGGAACAGAGCAGCTTCCTCACTGCAATCAATTGAATGTCAGCCCTGGACAGAAAGGTTTGAAAGAAGAAGAAAAACAAACAAACAAACAAAAGGTTGTTTTTGTTTTTTTAAATTTTCCTGAGAGTTTATTTGAGCCAAACTGATGACATATGCTGGGGAGCAAGATCTCAAATGATCTTCATGTAAAAAAGTTTTTAATGTCAATTTAAAACAGCAAAAAACAAGGCGAAGGGAATGAGGTAAGCAAACAGATTTAGAATGTTAAAAACAAGACAACAGGCCCAAAACAGAGTTGTTTATGCTAAGCCCCGTATCAGCAAACCTAGACTAGTGACGGTTTCGGCTCTCTCAGAAATGGAATTTTTATTTTATTTTATTTTTTAAACTATGTATTGAAAAAAAGATTGATTGATTGATTGATTGATTGATTTTAGCAAGAAAAATATCCACTTATTTATGCGTTCATTGGTTGGTTCTTGTAAGTACCCGGACTGGGGATCAAACCTACAACTTGGTGTAGTTGGAAAATGCTCTAACCAACTGATCTACCTGGCCAGGGTTCAGAAGTGAGATTTTAAACTAGTTAATCAGGAATGTCGAGATCAGCTCTAGTTAGGTAATCTGCCCAAAAGACTCCAGCCATGCCATAAAGTAACTGGAATGACCAATTTGCTTTGTGTTGTCAAGTACAACTTCCTTATATCTGCTCCCGTCTGCCTATAAAGTCTCTTTCCTCACATAGCTCTTTGCAGCTCCTTTCTATCTGCTATACTGGATGCTGCGCAATTCAGGAATCATTGAATAAAGCCCATGAGATCTTTTAAATTTAGTCAGTTGAATTTTTTATTTTATTTAAAAAATTTATTTATTGGTTTTAGAGAGAGAGAAAGAGAGATGGAGGGAGAGACATCAATTTGTTGCTCTACTACTTATGCATTCATTTGTTGGTTCTTTTTAAAAGATTTTATTTTTTTTTAGAGAGAGGAAAGGAGAGAGAAAGAGAGAGAGAGAAACATTGATGCACATGCATGAGAGATACATTGATCAGTTGTCTCTCACCCCAGCTGGGGACCTGGCCCACAACCCAGGCATGTGTCCTGACCAAGAATGGAATTGGAGATCCTTTGACACTCAATCCACCGAGCCACATCAACCAACCAACGCCATTGGTTGATTCTTGTATGATCATGACCAGTGATCAAACCTGTAACCTTGGTGAATTGGACATAGCTCTAACCAACAGAGCTACCCAGCCAGGCCCTTAATTATTTAAAAAAAAAAATATTTTATTTATTTATTTTTAGAGATGGAAGGGAGAAAGAGAGGGAGAGAAATCATTGTGTGGTTGCCTCTTGCGCGCCCCCTACTGGGGATTTAGCCTGCAACCCAGCCATGTGCCCTGACTGGGAATCAAACCAGGGACCCTTTGGTTCGCAGGCCGGTATTCAATCCACTGAGCCACACCAGCCAGGGCAACTTAATTTTGTTTTTAAGAAAAGGAAACAAGCAGAGTGGAAGGATTTTACTTCCCAAGTTAAGGGATAAACTAATACGGTTCCAGATGTGCTACCCTAAAATATGATACCTTGGCATAATGGAATACTTTAAGCTGAAGGAGTTTGAGAAAACAGCTAAAACAGCTAAGTCTCTCTGATCTTCCTCTGACCTTTTCCCCTGAGGCAGGTCATAAAATCCTCACGTGAGAGAGGCCAGCTCTATACCTGAAGGGCGGAAACATCCTTACCTCTAGGACAGAGGCATACTGAGAAGCCAGATGAACAGGACTTGCTCAGTTTCCCAGCTTTCTATACTTAGTACATACTCTTTGTTCTATCATATCTTTTCATGACTTATCATTCATCACACCTAGCATAAAAACACTCAGGTTAACTATTTTTTTTCAGGTCTTTATTTTCTTATGAAGACTCCTGTGTCATGTAAAACTTACATTAAATAAATGTGTATGTTTTTCTCCTGCTAATCTGCCTTTGTCTGTTTAATTTTCAGACCCAGCCAGGAACCTTAACCGGGTCAAGAAAAATGTTTTTCTTACCTACACAGTGTTCACATGTCCTGTCTTTCCATTTCCTCATAGATGGGGTGGTTCTAGAACAAAAACTGAAGTTTGAGGAAGGGGCCCCCAGACAGAAAGTGCAAGGCACCGATGACACACTAACTCTGCCAGGGCTTGGTTTGAGCTTCAGCTTGTCAGTTGGCCTGGTGAACAACCATAAATTTCATTTGCATTTCTAAAGTAGAGCATGTGGGGCCAGAATGAGATAATAGTGAGTGCCACTAATAGGTGACTGATTTGGGGGTGACAGAGTTGTCATTCTACAGGTGATATGATTACAACTTGTTCTTTCCATTTTCTTTCTGTAACTACTAACTGTTTTTTTTCTATGTTACAGGTTACTGTTTTACTTGCTGTCTATTTAGACACGTCATGAATCTTGCGTGTGTCTCACGTGCCACTTGTTTACTCAAACACCACAATTCTGAGTTTCACCTTTGTCTCATAAACTGAGTTTATTGTCTATGCTTAACACTGCTTAAGAGTTTCATCCACCCAACTTCTCTTTTCCCTCTGTTACGGAATTGAATATGTCCAAAAAACACTGCAAATGCACATTCTACCCTTTGCCAGGAATACTGATATACCTAGAAATGAAAACAATCAAACTGCAATAGAAGGATGAGGGAATGGGAAATGTGCAGTATGTGTTAGGAGAGAGAGGAAAAAGCTAAATTTCTGTGTTGGAAGTCAATCGGAAGGCCTAAAACCAAAAAAAAAAAATCAAGAAGTATCATTATAAACTTGCTATTCTGAAATGCAGAGACAGACACACACCAATGCAGAGGCAAATACTGTTTGTGGGAAAAAGAAAATGGGGAAGGCAGCACAAGACAGCAGCAGTCCTATCCAATCAGAACTGCACAATTTAGATACCTCATTAACATAAAGCAGACCTAATTGGGAGCTTGGGCAGGAATTTAACTGTAAGAGGCAACCTCTCCTTTTTATTGCTGGAACATAATTTAGGTTGTTACCTGACTCTGTCTCCCAGGCTGCAGCTCCTTTTAATCAAATGAATACTTTTTATTCTTTATTACAGTCTAAAATTAATTTTGGCTTACAAAAGAGGGCAGCTGGGAAACTGTCCCAATTCATTTAAGGATCTGAATTCTCTCAAATGTCGGGGCTCTGTTCCAGACACCCAGACTGTTCATGTGTCAAAGGAATAGTTTAATTAATGAAATGGAAGGAAAGGAGAAACCAATTATCAAACTTAATGTGCTCATAAAAGGTTTTCAAGTAAATTAACAACCCAATTACAAAAATACATGTTTAGCTAAGTCAGATTTTTAGAAGATTTTATTTATTTATTTTTAGAGAGAGGTGAATGGAAGGAGAGAGAGAAACATCAATGTTAGCAAGAAGCAGTGATCGGTGCCTCTCATAAGTGCCCTGAATGGGGACAGAACCTGTAACCTTTCACTGTGCGGGAAGATGCCCAACCACTGACCAGCGCAATATTAATTTCTTGAACTCTGCATGAGTTACTCTTTTAGGGGGGATGTTAATGATATGATTTTAATTTTTTAGAGATATAATTGACAAAACATTGTATAAGTTTAATATATACAACCTGTGGATTTGATACATTTATATATTGCAATATTATTACTCCCATAGTGTTAGCTAATATGTCTGGCACATCATATAACTTATTTTTTGTTAGGAGGACAATTAAGATCTATTAGTTGCAACAACAAGGATGGACCTAGAGGGTGTGG
>VMDR010013192.1:0-25309 GCA_007922815.1 Macrotus californicus | reverse complement strand
TCACTCATGCTTATTGCCTCAAAGTCTATCCTCTTTTGATATTTTTATGTTGCAGTGATATCCTTTTATTTACCAATTACCAATTTAATTCATTGTGATCAAAGAACATACGTTAATTACAATCCTTTTTAATGTATTGAAAATTGTTTTATGGGCCGGCACAGATCAGTCTTGAAGAATATTTCATATGCATTTGGAAAGAATGTGAATTATCTGATTGTTAACAGGAATGTACTAAAATGTCAATTAAATTCATTCTTATTTTTTGTTCTATGTATTACTGAGAGAGGGGTTTTGAAATTTCTAGCTCTGACTGTGGATTTATTTATATCTCCTTACATGTCTGTCAGTTTTTGTTTCTTGTATTTTAAAGGTCTAATTTTAGGTGCATGAACTTTTAGGGTTTGTATTTTTCTTGAAGAGTTGACCTATAAATGTACAGTTGATTCTTACTATTCATGGTAGTTTTGTTCTATAATGTCACTGTAAATACTGAATTAGTGAATCCTGAACCATTGCATCTAGGGAAAATACGTATATATGTATATGTTGTAATATTTAAAAAAATAAAACAACATGTCCTGGTAGATTCTACTTTATTTTACAAAAGAGAAATGAAGTTCAAAAGTGTTAAGTGACTTTCCTGGGGCCACCCCACTAACAGGTGCCAGAGTTGCAATTTAAGCCCTGTCCATCTGGTCTCTGAAACAAGGCTTTCTAGCACTGTAGTCACTGCCCTCTGCTATCTGATTCCTTTGGTCCTCTCAGTCTGAGAGATGAAAAAAGAAGGCAGAGCATTGTTCTGTTTAGATTCAACTGGGAACGTACATGGGAAGACTAAAAATGTTCCCTGTTCTGCATGTGTCCACAAATGACCATTAAGTACAGGGAGTATTGATTTTGGGGTTACAAATAAATTTTGAGCAGAAGGTGAATTCACAAATATGGAATCCACAAATAATAAGAATCAACTGTACCTCAGTTAAGAACAAACTGACAGCAGTAACCAGAAGGGAGGTGGGAGAGGATAATAGGGGGAAGGGGAGAAGGGTTTTCAGGAACAACTATAAAGGACACATGGATAAAACCAAGGAGGGGGTGGAAGCAAGGGAGGGAGGTGGGTTTGGCTGGGGTGGGGGGGAGTGGTGGTGGATAAATGTAGATAACTGTAATTGAATAACAATAAAATATTTTTTAAAAGAGTTAATAAGTAATAAATATTTCTTGCTACTACTTTTCCTATGATTAGTGTGTTTCATCTTCTCTATCTTCTTACTTTTATCATCTCCATCTTGTTACTTTTATATATGTGTCTATTTAGAGTGAGTTGTTTTTAGGCAGCATATAATTTGAATCTTGAATTTGTATAGTCTGACAACTCTAGTCTGTCTTATTGATGTTTTATCCATTTATATTTAATGTAATTATGGTTGAAAACTACCATGTTGCTGTTTGTTTCCTATTTGTCTAATCCATACTCTATTTCTTTTTTCTCATTTCTTTTTCATTAAATGATTTTTAAGGTTACATTTTGCCCTCATTTATTTGTAAATCACTACACCTCTTGGTCTTATTTTTTCAGTCTTTTTCCCCCCCTCTAGGGTAGAGGCTCTTGTGGGTCCTTGAGCCTCTTACAGAATCTGTGAAGTCAAAACTGAGCCATAAACGGTTTGCCTCTTTAGATGGTAAATAACATGCCACTTTGCAATGTGTTTACTATGGAAACACTGAGGACATGTGCAAGTCACAATTACCAGTAGTGAGACAGCAGCTTTGAGATAGCCTGAATGAGAGTATGAACTCATTCCATGTCTTGCTTTCTTGCTAATTAACCTTATTTTTTTCTCTTAAATATCTTTTGTAAACTTCACTGCATCCTTTCTCTCCTCTGACTTCCTCAATGTCTATGAACCTCTTGCTCCTGTCCTTAGCCCTCTTTTCTCACTCTGCATAATCTCACCAGCTGTTTTCCCTGGAGTTTGGTATCAGTTACATTTGATAGTACCCACATCCGTGTCTCCAGATCACAGTTTTCTACTGAGATCCAGAATTGTGTCTTTATTTCCCTAACATCTCAAATTTAAGCTGCCCCAAATGAGTCCATAATTGTACCCTTAATGCAAAACAAACCAGGCATAAAACAGCTGAAAGAAAAGAGCTCATTTTTATTTTTATATATAATTGAAAATTATTTTTCTATTTTGGTTAGTGTCTTGAATGTCCAGATATAGGCAAAGGATTTACATTAAAAAGTCCTTATCTGATTAGATTTCAAAAAAGAATCTTTAGGTCTTCTGAGAAAAATATTTACTTTCATTTATCAATTTAAATATAGAAGCATAATCTGTATTTTTTTTCAGTAATCTATATAAAACTATACTTCTGATTCAGTCATCTTTATCAAGTTTGGTCTGAATATTGTTGCTGATATTAAGCAATTCAGACCTTACAGGTCATATGATAATATATTTCCTTAGTTTCTGGGACCTGGTACTTTAAAAAACTCCTGCAGGTGAAGCAGAGTGGTGGGGGAGCAGTTGTATTTATTTAATAAAAATGATATTATACAAAAAGAAAAACTATGGTTTCAGACAAAGCATGTAGGAATATGGTTAGATATGACTCAAATGAAAATGAAATAAGTTGATTTTGATTCAAAAGCTGCAGACTTTGCCTAGTTGTGAAATGAGGAGTTCTTGAGGTTGTAGTCATGGCAACCAGCACTGAGGAAGCTAAGCTTTATTGCCCTTATCCTCTATCACTGTCATGTTTCAGAACCCCCATCTGGAGGAACAGTGTTGGCAAGTTGGTAGTAAGAAATCACTAATTGAACCCTTTACCATTAAAGGTCTTTTGTATGATTCTTAGGTAACCTCCTGTCGATGAAAAACCCAATGCTTTTGATTTGCTTTTTTCTGCTTCTTTTTCTTTTTTCTTTTTTGCTAAGGGTTGTCTCAATTCATTTTGTTTCCACATAAACCTCTGTTTGCATTGGGGAGCGATTAGTTCTGGTCTTACTGTAAAAAGTGTCCTGTCATTTACTTCTCTCTATTGCTGCCTTGGTTACTTCCTGAGCAGCCCCATAATTAAGCTGTCAACATGTTAAGAGAGAATTGATAGCACAATGATTTTCTCAATGTAAGGAAGAGACTGAGGGCACACGCAGTCTCTTTCAGAGGTTTGCCTGAAGCTTCTTTAATTCTAAGTACTGCAATGAAACAGTATTATCATCTCCATATTATAAATGAGGAAATTGAGTCTTAGGAAGGTTTAACAACTTTATACAAGGTCAATAACTGGCATGTGTCAGAACTAGAATTAGACCCAGACTTTTCTGGCTCCAATGTCTGGGATTCGTAATTTCTCTTATGCCTCTCATCACCAGATCTTTAGGGAGTCAGGCTGTCAGATTAGCCTTAACATCACACTTTTCTTCTGAGTAATTCCTTTTGGCTTCCTATTTCTTATCAGGCTGAGTTCATTAATTTACTCAGCAAGTACATATTGAATGTCTACTAGGTACCAGGTGGTATTTTAGGTGCTTGGAATATTTATGAACAAGATAGATTAGCACCCTGATTTTGGAGATCTTGTACCCTAATGGATCCAAGACAAAAGTTAAATGAGAAATCAAGCAAATAAACAAGATTATTAGAGGCAGTGATTCACGGTCTGATAGCAGGAAAAAACAGTGAAGGAATGTAACCAAAGTATGTATACATAAGGGTGGGTAAGGGTTATTTAAGAAGACTAGGTCATTAGGGAATAACAGTTAATGAAGGAAACAGTGGCTCTAAGACCTGAATGATAGGAAAGGAACATCAAGCCATGGATTAGGCTAGAAAATTATTCTGAGGGAGGAATATATTTAACATGTTTCAGAAATTTTCAAAAAGGTTAGTATGAATCAGACAAAGTGAGAAATGAAAAAATAATTATTCAGTATAAGATTGGCGAAGTAAGCAGGGGTCACGTTATATAGGATAATGCAATCTTTAAGAAAGAAATGAGATTTTGTTCTAAATGCGAAGGGGAAATTTGCAGGGGTCTCCAACCTGTGGCCCACAGGCCACATGCAGCCCAGGGTGGCTGTGAATGTGGCCCAACACAAAATTATAAATTTACTTAAAACATTATGAGATTTTTTTTTTGTGTGCGTGATTATGTGTTGCAATATATTTAATATGTGGCCCAAGACAACTGTTCTTCTTCCAGTGTGGCCCAGAGATGCCAAAAGTTTGGACACCTTGTATTAGGAGATATTAAGCAGGCTAGTAACAAGGTCTGATTTATGCCTGTAAAACAGTTGTTGTGGATAATAAGGGAAAGGGCAAGAACAGAACAAGGAGATTTGTAAAGAAGAAATTACCGTACTCTGAAATAGAAAGATTGGCTGCCTGCATTACCCTGGGACAGTGGTACTGGAGATAACTAGACAGATTCCGGATACATCTTGAGGCCTTTGTCAGTAGGTCTTGCTGGTAGACTGACCACAGGGAATGAAGCATAGGGTGGAATGAAGGGCAGCTCTGCAGCTCTGGAGCTGAGTGACCAGGTGGATGAAAGTGACGTTTACAGAGATGCAGACAACTGAGTGAGAAGCAAGTTTTAGAGTTGGGAGTAATCAAGAGCTTCATTTTAGAAGTTCAATTCTTTAACCTGGTGCCCGCCAGTGTGTACTTACATATAGTTAGGTGCTATCTACACAGTAATATTTCGTAAGCGTTTATTGGATTGACAGATGGAAAAGCCAGTGTGCTCTGGTTTCTGTCAAATTGAGGTGAAATCACTCACTGAGAACAGCTTATTCTAGATTCCTATTGCCCAGTTGTTGGTGAAGATCAATTCTGTCCCATTAATCACCAAGTACTTGTACTCTAAATTGTAAAACTGCTTCTTTGTAATTTACTGCTTTGTAAAAAACTGCTTTCTTTGTAATTCTTGGACTTCTGCAAAACCCCTCCTTACCCTCTGCAAGAAATACTCACTTTCTAAATGAATACAGTATGTGTATATCAGCCACAGCTGGAGAACCCATTGTCACTTTATGAAAATTAGCTTTCTTTCCCCTTGAGGTAAATTGCAGATTCTTGCAAATAATATAAAATGTAACCTATATTCCATATGATAAGGGAAATATCTCCAATCATCCAGATTGTTCAACAAGACAGACTTATCTTTTTACTCATATTTTAATCGCAGTAATGTCAGCCTCAGAGCTCATTAAGTTTTTCAAGGCACCATATCTTGGGTATAAAATGTTTTTATTGAGAAAATGAATTTTTTTATGCCTTGAGAATAGCTCCCTAATTAGAAAGCACATACCATTAGTGCAAGTATATCACATTAAACATACACTCTGATGAATTGATAATTCATCTCAATCTCAAATTATAATCATTTTATCACTTTTCTACAAGAAACCTCCATGAAAGGAGAAAACATCAAGATATTTTTGAAAAATTGTACTGTTCTTAGCTCGCTGAGGTCTTCTTCACAGTTATAGTTTCCTAAATGGTTTATAATAATTTAATAATTTTCTTATTCCTTCAATAGCCAGTCAGCATTAGAACCTGCTGCTTCCAGCCCGCTATCCTGCTGAAACTATTCCATAACGTTTCAAAAATTATTATCTTCTTTGCAAGAAAAGTCACATCTGTCATTAGTAAAATGTCCTCCATTTACTCTAGACACTACGGCAATTATGAGAGCACGGTCTACACTTTCCACAGACAGTAACACCCACAGGAAGTGACTGCCTGCTGTTGTCACAGAATCAGCAGTTTTAGGCAGCATATAACCCATTAGCTCTCAAATTTTCTTTATGAGAAACTCTCCATGTTTAATTTACTCAACTGTATGGAGGTTTAAGATCAGCTGGTAAAGCACTCATCATTAACAGTGATTATTCATTGTCATTTTTGGGTAGGCAAATTCCACTTTTGGAGATTTTCTCTGCTAAGGAGAATTAATGGCAGCTGGGAAATTATGGTGGAAGCTTTAGACCACAGCTCTAAAGCCTGAGACTTAAAAAAGGAGAGGAGCCTACAAGGTTCATTTTGAAGGGCAGACTGGAGTCCTTGTCAGAGTAGAAGGTGAAGGGCAAAGACAAGAAGGGAAATGGTTGACCGAGATGGCCACCTTACTTTTCCCCTCAGGTTGACCAAACTTTAGACAAGTTCTTCCTGATGTTAGGCCATTGACCTGCCTTTTCTTAGAATATTACTTTAGAAAACTCGCAGTTATAAATTCTGCCCCGTTAAGATGTAAATCTTCTACGACCCAAGAATGTCTTTCTCAAGGATCTGGGAGCCATCCCTTTGAACTGTAATCATCAAGAAAGCTAGCTCCCCTAGCTCCTGTGCTCTGGGTGGGGGGGAGGCAACTGCAATGATGCACGGTTAGCAAACGCAGATGGCCAATTACATTGACCAACCCCCCTCTACTTTTTAAAGGTTTTTACTTGGGAGGTCTGGAAAATGGGTCTTGGGCATTTGTCTTCTCAAAAGCTCCAGTCTTAATGAGGATGTGGCTCTGGCATATACCTCTCTACTGTTCTAAGCTGTTGAGAAGAATCAGTGGGGCTGGGACCAGACCAGTCTTTCAAAGTAGATACTATTGACCCCTTGCATGAAAATTACTTGGATAACTAATGAAACACAAATTTCTGAGCCATTCCAGTAAGTCTTAAAATTTAACCACCTGGACATGGGGTATCAGAATCCCTCAAATAAGCTCCTCAGTTCTTTCTTTTGCACACTAAATTCTGAGTATAACTGATGTATAGCAAGCAATTACTGTGCATTAAGCCTCATAGTAAAAAAAGCAGACTATGAGGAAAGTCATGGAACTGATAGAATTTGCAACAATGGAAAGGAGAATTTTAGTTCCTTATAATGATAAAGGCAGAGAGATGAAGGTTTTCAAGGTATGTTGTAGTGAGACAGAAATTTTAAATGACTTGATTTCTCTTCCTGCCTATGTTTGGTTTTTACCATAAAGGACAGCATCAACTGAGAATCTATTATCTTTGTCACATTTTTGATGGAAGAAAATTTTGTAAATTTTCTCATGTGTTCACTGGAATGTATAATGTTTATTTGTCAATGCTTCTCTGTAAATCACTCTGAAGTTTTTACTGCAACTGAAAGTTACTTCTTCCTCCTCTAGTCATTGGGGTTGTAGGAAACTAGTGAGAGCTATAGAAGAAAAATAAACACTCTTCCTTTTTATATTTATTTTTCCAAGTGAGAAATTACATTTATTTTAAAAAGTCTTTAAGTGTTCATTTTGTGATTTGTGGAACAAGGAAATGGTGTCCTTGGAAATCACCAGTGGTTGGCTGCCTTTCAGCGCACTGATTTGGTCATCTCTGGGGGCCTCTCTCGGAAAAATGTTTCCGTTCTCTTCATCCCATTGTTCCTGTAGTTAACAACTTACATCTCTTTAAAATCTATTCTGAAGGAAAGCCCTGTAAGCAACTATTTACATAGAGAGTATGAATTTATTATATCACTGTATTTCTTTCTGATATTTATACTTTAGGACATTTCCCATCATGCAATCAAACATTTTCTACCATTAATGAGGAAGGAAAGTAACTCTAGTAGCAGTAGGTCTTTCTGGCACCACTAAAATTTACCATTCCCTCTTATCATACTACCTTCTCTAAAACAAATGTTTCCTGAGAAAAGCTATGCATCCCAAACTCTTCTCCTTTGTAAAATGAAAGTAGCTCCCTCTTAATTTGGAAAACCATGAAGAGGAGAGGCAAAGACCAAGTAAGGGAAATGTAAATATTTCAATAGCCTTCCAGCTCAGAACACTTTTCAGTCTTTACTTCCCTATTCTTTTTCCTCATAACATTTTTTATTCTTACTTTTTCTATTACAGTTACCCCAATTTCCCCCCCTTTGCCCTTCTCCATCCTTCCAATCCCCAACTTCCACAGTCCATCCCCACACCATTGTCCATGTGCATGGGTCCTTCATAGATGTTCTTTGACTAATCCCTTCACCTTCTTTCAATCAGTCCCCACCTCACCCCTCCCTCCTACAGCTGTCAGTCTAGTCCATGTTTCCATGCCTCTGGTTTTGTTTTGCTCATTAGTTCATTTTGTTCATTAGATTCCTCTTATAAGTGAGATCATAGGGTATTTGTCTTTCATCAACTGGCTTATCTCACTTAGCATAATAGTCTCCCACAAAATGAAGTATTTGGATTTGAATGTGAATCTTTCTTGCCACAGCTTCCTACCTATGTGGGCTAGACAACCCTGGCATGGAGTGTGAAACTTGTGGATTATCTCTGACCTGAATACATGCCATATCTCAAATGCCATGTTGTGCCCGACTTCAGGATGGAGAATCAGGACAGAGCGAGGTTGCTAAAGAGATGGCTTCTCCACACACAAATCTTCTGATAATTAGAAATCACGGGAGGGAATACAGGAAATTGTAAGTACATTAAATTGCTTTTTTGTTTTAATGTTCTCCCATTTTTGCATAATTCCTGTCGTGAAAAGCTTCCCTCTGTGCGTGAAGATGCACTGCAGCCCTTGGTAAATTAAAGGCTCAGCGCGGGACTAAAGCTTAAAGAGCTTTCTCAAACAGAGCCTTTTATTTTTAGGAGAGGATAAGCAGGGGCTCTGTAGCACACTTGCCCTGGGAGAATCGCTGTGCCCTAAGACATTAAGGCAGTTATGGGAGGCATCTAACGCCCAGAAGAGGATCTTATGCATGCTCAGAGAAATGAAACTTTGGAGATTTGCTCTGCTTACAAATTGCCTATGTAGTTTTTGTTTTTATTTTTATTTTTGGTAAAGCTAAAGATAATGGAGTTCTGCTCAATATAAATGAAGTAGCATACCTGGAGGCATGATGAAACTCTAAGTAGCTGTACAATAGAGAGCTAGTGTGAGAGACGAGTAGTGATGGAACACACACCCGAGGTTTGGGGAAGTAATCACAGCACAGAAAGGAGACATAGGCTCTGCAGAGATAGAGGAATAAGAACAGGAATAAGAATTTTGCACCTTGGAAGAACCTGAGGAAGTGTGGATGCAAAGGCGGATCAGTGTCAGCGTTCATGCTTTGAAGAGCCATCCGTTTTCTCCTTCAACGTTTATTGAACAAGTGCCCTGTGTCAAGAGCTGTGCTAGATCCAGAGGTTATTGCAAAGAATAAGACATGGCTATTATCTGCAAAGATATAGGCATACAGATGTATGGATGTAGAAAATGATAATTGCACTCAAATAGGATCCAAAACAAAAAAATCTAGAGAGTTTTCTGGGGGTTAGAAGGAAAACTGAGAAACTGTAAAGGAGAGTCAGAAAATGCTTTATAAAAAAGGAAACATTTTAGCCAGGAATTGAAGAGCAAATAGGGATTTTCCAGGCCAAAAAAAATGGAGACACGGTAGTTCAGATTGAGGAAACATCATACCCAAAGACATGCTGTGGTAGGGAATATTTCATTCACATAACATTTAATGTTCTATGAGTTCTCACTACCTGAGCATAGGCAGAAGTGAGGGGCAGAGAAGGTGGATGTACGTGCCAGGGGTCCCGGAAGCAACACCAGCTGTGTGGAGTCTGTGAGGTGACCCTGATTCTGTCACACAGCTCTGGGCCATCAAGTGCTGCTTACATGTTCACTGTTAAGGTGGAAACCACTTCCAGGTTGTTAAAAATCAGTTTCCTTCATATGCCTACTTGGAAAAGAAATTGTATGTATAGAATTCACCAAAATTTATTGAGCTTTTATTACTTGCAACGCATTATATTGTGTGAAATTAACATGATGAGGTACTTGCCCTCAAGAAGCTTATAATTTAGCAGGGAAGAATTTATGCACTTCAGTGGAAGAGCCTGTAGAATGCTCATACTGAAGCAGGAGCGGGTAGTGAACTAACCCAGGGCCTACTCGGTACAAAGCAATGGGCCCAATGTTTGCATGGAATTCCCACACTAAGTAAAGTAGAGGTTACTGTCCAATTTACCAATGAAAAACATGCTCAAAAATTCCCCAAAGGATACCCAGTTAATAAGTGTCAGAGGCAAAATGAGCTCAAGTGTACGTGACACTGAAACCTGCCATTACCCCCATACGTGGCTGCCCCCAAACCAAGCAGAATATAAATATTTGCAATATAGAAGAAAGAAGAAACCTATTTTTCAATGTTCCTTCCTGTTCAGTTTGAAGACTGCTGTCAAGACTTTTCTGGGAGGAAGAGGACTCCAGGTGCAGAAAAGTAGGTAACGAAAGGTTATCTGGCTGGCTACCCAGGCCCTCAGCAGGTGGTGTTCATCTTGGTCAGTTTACTGTGCTCCTGAATATGGCCCTTAAGAATTGGGTCAAGGTAAGTGATTCACTTCTACCACCCCCATAAACTATTGATTTAAAAGACAAATTTTAACTCTACAGTAGGCCACTAATCAGATGAGACACTCACTTCTGATGCAATTCTTTGATGAGGAAAGCCTCATCAAAAAGCTACAGGGAAATCAAGCAGAAAATTGCTTGTTGACAAAAGCTGTGAGACAGATGAATTAAATGGCCAATAATATCAAAATAAATTCCATTCATTCATGAAAGAATTATTGCACACCTGATATAAAAACTATCACACTTAAACATTGTGCCAAGTCGTAAAGAACAGCATGGAATCAAAAGATCAAAAGTCAAAATCACTGTCCTCAGAAGCTCTCAGTGTGCTGGGAGAGCCGGCCAAGAAACAGCTACCATACAAATGATAAAAGCTCTCAGAGATGGAAAGACTCAACTCATTCAATTACAGATACACCTGGAGAGAACTTTACTCAAAAATGGGGGTCAGGTGAGGGAAGTTACAGAGGCCTCCTGAAACAGGCAACAGCTGAGTTCCATCATGAACTATGAGCAGATTCCCTGAAGATAGAAAGAGGAGACTTTATAAAGGAGGAAAGGAGGGTTCAGACAGAAGCAACAGCTCAGGCAGGGACTGGAGGCTACGGGCGGCATGGCATTTCCAAACTGTAAGTACTCAGCGCGACTAGATCACAGTCTAAGTCTAGTCCTGGTTGCAGAGAGATGGGGCTGGGCTAGAGAACACAATGCACTCATCTCCAAAGTGTGGGGTATTTGTGGAAGAAAAGCAGAGTTGAATCTGTTGATAAGGGGCTCCTTTCTTTTTTAGAGCTAATATTTTGTCTGGGGTTCCTTGTCATGGTATTGTATATAAATATATATTAACATTGGTCATTCATGTTCCATATGTCTTTCGTTATTTTGTTATTTTCTTGACATGCTTCTATTTCAACTGAGTTTTTATATTTGTTGACATAAAGTTCTTAAAGTCCTTTTTATTCGCTGCACTTATAAATGTGTTTTCATTATAATTTTATTATTTGTGATTAACAAATTCTTTGACTTTATTTTTTGTTGTGAATTTTTTTTTTACATTATGTGTAGATGTGGGTGTTTATCAAATGCATTTCTCTTTGTTATGAAGTATAAATTTCGGTTTTAAAACAAGTAAGTTCCAGGAACTTTTCAGCCATTACCTCATTTTATTGTGAATCTTTGATTAGATGTTTGGCAGACCCGTTTACTTCATTCTTTATGTCTCTTTCATATTTTTTGTCTTTCTGTTTTCTATTTTGACTTCTGGATAATTTTAGATCAGTCTTACAGTTTTCCAAACAGCTTTTTGTCTGTTTTTCCTCAATATTCTTCCTAATATATGAATTGAGTTTTAATGTCGGTTACTACAGTTTTTATTTCTAAATGCTCTTTTGGTTTCCTTTTCAAAACTGGTTTGGCAATCCTACATGATCTTTGCTGCTCATTCTTATTTTCAGGTCCCTATTTTATTTCTTGGAACATATTAAACATACTAATTTTTAATTCTGTGATAAGTCTAATATCTGAGTCTTTGTAGTTTTGAGTCTAATGGCTGTGGTTTCTGCTGGGTTTTGCTCATGCCGTCTTATGTCCTTATGAATTTTGTGATTATTGACTGTGTTTATATTCCTGGTAAATATTGGTTGGGATCTTTAGACACCAGAATCAAAAGTTGGTGCTCCAGAAGGCTTTTGTACTGCTTCTCACCACCACTTCAGAGTTTTACCCTCTTGGGATCAGCTTGAAATAAATTCTGGTATTAAAGGCTTTTGCTACTTCCCATCATGAGAGCCAGCTGTGATCATACATTTTCCAGAGAGGTTTTTATTTTCCCCACCCTAGTGCCAAAATTTGAGACAGGCAGTTTTGTATCTTTTCCCCTTGAGGGAAAACGTAGATTTTTCTGGTCATCATTACATTGATGAATGTTTGGGGGGAACCAGTTAAATGTGGGGGTCATCTGTCAGGTTCTTCATTTTACAAGGTTCCCAAGCTATATCTCTTTCTACTTCCACCTCTCCTTCAACAATAGGACATAAAAGCTATTGGTGTGGCCAAAATGTCCGTTTAGTTTTTTCCATTAAATAAAAGACACATTTTTCATTTTCACCAATAAGTTTATTGGTTTGGGTATTTTGAGTATGTTGGCTATCTCCTCCGTGCTATAATATTGATTGTTCTCAATTAATGTCTCCATTTGATTGCTATCAGCTTCAGCTGGTCTACCTGACTGTGGAGCATTGTTCAGTGAGAAATCTCCAGGATGTAACTTCACAAAACCACTTTTGACACGTTTGATCAGTCACAGCACCTTCTCCATACACTGCACAAATCTTTATTTGCATTTCAGTTGCATTTTTACCTTTTTTGAAATAATAAATCATAATATGCCAAAAATGTTGCATATTTTCTTCCATCTTCAATATTAAAATGGCTACACAAAAATTTACCAATTTTGGTAAGTTTTTTTTAAAGGCACACTGACATGACAGCTGGCACAGTACAATCTAATAAAATTGTTTCGAATGAAGTTAAAGACAACTAAGCGCTACTAGCACCATCTTACAGAAGGAAAAACCCAACAAACTTTTTGGCCAACCCGGTAAAAACCGATAGGAACTGGCAAATAGACTGAAACAAAAGCCAAATTTAGTGCTCTGTTTACCTTGCTGGGTTCTGTCTCCAACTAGATCTTGGTCTCAGATTTTATTCTTGTAGACCAATAAATGCACTTCAAAGGCGCTGTTGAAATAGTGTATTCAGGACATGTTAAGTCCTGAGTGAAAGCATTGCCAGAGGTCCTAGTCCAAGAGTTTGCTGTCAGCGGAACACCACACTTTTTTCATTGTGGCTTGTTGTTAAAATTTTTTGATTTGGTAGAGTTGGCAATGTCAGAGTTCTCATTTTCTTTAATGCTTCTACACGTGAGTAAAATGTTATTTATCAGAAAGAATATAATACTACCTCTTCCTCCTTTGCTGTAGTTATTGAATATTGTGATATCAAACTGAGATTAGAAATGAGAGAAGGCAGCACTATGATAACAGGTAGAGAAGTTGGATTATATTGAAAGTGGGGAAGAAATAAACTCTTGTAGGGAGCTATTGCTCATTGAGTACTATATAACAAAAAAAGCATCTAATTAACTAGAGTTTATTTTCCTTCAGATAATCTAATATTACTTTCTGCTGGATAAAGATGTTCTTGATGGTCAGCTTTAAGAAATGATGAAAAAAATCTAAGATAAAGGATAATTGGTTAGGTCTTATTCCAGGCATCTGCCATCTATGATGTAGACATTGCATGTGTAGTGTGATTTAGCAATGAGCAAGCAGTGGGGGGAAAAAAGTAGAAACTTTATTATGCAAGTAAGACAATATGATACACTCTCCTACCAGAAAATTAGTCATTCACTTTGGCCACTTGACTCTGGGCCACAGAAACAATTGAAAGCAGGTGATGCCATTACTACTGATATTGTAGTTCACAGGTGGCAAACACAAGGTCCGTAGGCTGAATCCAGCCCTCCACCTTGTTTTATCCGGCCCAGCACCTTGTTTCTACCCAGCGGCAGCACCAAGCTCCTTGCCCCTAGTTAAGGAGTAGTTACATTTACACAGTCCTAAAATTACATTCAGCCCTTTGAATGCAACTGCGAGGCTGATGTGGCCCCTGGTGAAAATGAATTTGACACCCCTGTTGTAGGGGCTCAGCCAAACTAATGGGAAAAGAAGGGGGAATACCTCTTTAGAATTACAAATTAAATTAAATATTTGAAATATCCCCTGCCCTAACTTTGCCTCCTCCTCAAGTCTTAGCTCAGGGGATATTTGGAAATACAGATTTGACAAGTGAAACATGAATAACCTATTTAGTTTCTTGGTAGCTGAATATATATTTGTTGTTAACCTAGAGATGGCAAAAGAGAAAATCAACTATTTAAATACCTTGTGAGTAGCCTGCTCACGAAAATGACAAAACAAAATAAATGGCTGCTTTCATATTGCTCTCCAGTGCAGCTAAAAGAGAAGGATATTATTTCTTGAGTCCGACATAAATACTGGATTCAGAACCAGGTTGCTGGATTGTGTATATGTATTTCCAGAGGTTACTGCTTTTTGCAATGTTCTTAGGAAAATTAACAAAAGAAAATAATTTCAGGATGCACAGAATCCATCTTTCAAATAAGTGACCTCAGGATGTGGGAGGGAGATAAAATATATTTGGAAAATTAAAATTGTAATCATCACAGGTTTTTAAAACAACATTACATGAAAATTTTAAATATACTATTTTTCTTCTCCTTTAAACAGAAAATACCTGACTTAGTCATATAGTTCATAGCTAATAAAATGAAGCTCAATTAAGTTACCATTCCCTGCAGAATGGAATATGCAGTATTTGGAGACAGCAATCATAGAAAATAGTAGCAGAATAGTCACCCTATTATAATGTAATTTCGTCTTCAAGGAGGTCCAGTGGCATGAATGGCATTGTAGTAGTCTATGCTTTCTATGGTCGAAGGATTTTGATCTCCATTGTTACTAAAATATTAGAGACTCCAATAATTACAGGAAGTTTTAAGCTCAAATAAAACACTATTATTTTTAGAAAAAAAAATTTTTTAACCTGGTCTCTTTGATTTACTACACATAAATTTGTAAAATGTAGTTGATGAGTGCATACCTCTTAAGGTTCATGTAGAATACACCTTGAAGCCACATTGCAAGAGTTAGAAGGGCGCCTTAAACAGAGTCTAGAAACCTGGTTTAGTTGGAGCTCTGTGACTAACTAGCTGCACAGTCTCCCAGTTTGCAGGGCTTCTCTGGGCCTCTCCCAGCTTCTTGATGTATGAATTGAGGAGGTTGCACCCAAAACCAATTGTAGTCTAAACTTTATAAAGGTTAAAAAATGTATTAATAATATTAACCAGGATGATTCTGCTGCAAAGACAGAAACCCAACTCAGTGTGGTTTTATTTTACAGGGAATTCATTTGCTGGTTAATTAGGATGAAAGTCTGAAGGTAGACCAGCACGCCAAAAATAAATAAATAAATAAATACGTGAATGCTTTTTGGAGGGGCTGCTTTTTCAGGCCAACTGTTTTCATGCTGCCATTATGCATTTCTAAAGTTGGTTATCCCGAATACAACAGTGGCAGAGGTGGAGGGCGTCTCCTTCACAGTGGTTTGAGCATTTTACACTGGACAGTGACTTGTCGGACTTGGGTCAAGTGTCCATTCCTGTTCTGTGGTCAAGGGCATAGAATTCTCTAATTTCTCAGGCCTGGGTTATGTTTCTCTCCTTTAGTTTAGGGGAAGAAATGCCCCTTTTCCCCAAACCACATGAACAGAATTGCGTGGTTCCTGTAAAAGAAAATTGAGGTTCTGCTCCTTGAAATGGAGAGGGGAAAAAAACCACAAAACTATCAGATTCTCAGTCCAGATTTTCCTTGTTTATAGAAAAATCAATCATGTTCATTTCTTTGTTTTCTTGACAATAAAAATATATTTTGCTATGTCTCCATAGCTTCAAATAAATATAAAGGTGGTTATTTTTTTAAAAAGCCAGTAAGTATAGGAAGAATGATATAATTTTAAAATTATTTTGTAACCTTCAATGTAATAATTTATTCAAAAACAATCATATCTATAAACTAAAAAAAATAACCAGCAAAGGCCATGTGGAAATTTAACTGGATTTTGGATTCTTAAAAAATGCTATAAAATTACTTTTGGGAAAATGGGTCAAAATTTAAGATGGGCTACAAGTTAGTAATATCAGTGATAATGTTTGGGTTTGGTAATGGTATTATTGTGCTTATGCAGGAGTATGGTCCTATTCTGAGACTATCCATGCTGAAGCATTTTACTGGTGGGTAGGTAGGATCTGCAGCTTACTTTAAATTGTTCAGCAAAATAAATATACACACAATATATACATATATGTATACATGCATGCATATATGTATCTATATCTGTATCTGTCAACCAAAGAGATATAAAGTAAACATTTTTCCTAACTACTATTTCATTCATTGGAACAACTTGGAATTGTTTGTGTAATTTTTTTTCAGTATCTACAATAAATGTATTAATACACTTTTGGAAGGCCATTATGAATCACATCACTCCAGTCTCTATATACTTTTCCACTTCTCCACCCTATCATGTTCCCACATCCAGAGGAAAATAAGTGGTGCTCAGAGATCGTTGTTCGTGTGCTAAGACCCCCTGTTGCCAGTTCCTACCCATGCATTAGCTATGCCGGTGACTGTTAAAAGTAAGTAGCCAGTTATCTGCAGCCTCTGTTCCTCTCATCTAGAACCAGTGGGTGGTGCAAGTTTCTTACCCCTACCATCAGTGTGATTTGAAACGATCCCTCTGCTGTTCTGTAACTCTTAATATTTATAATTTTGAGCACTTGCTATATGGTAGCATAAAGTTAGGTGATATAATGCCCACAGGAAACCTATGAATTAGGTAAAAATACATATACGTATTGCCTCAATCCCTACCCTAGTCAAATTACTACCATCTATCTCTTGCCTGAATTACTACTCTGGGCTCCCAACCTTCCTTCAATATTGTCGCTATGTAAGTGATTCTCTCCACAGCAGCTGGTGGGATACTGCCTAGGTCAAAAACAGGGATTTTTGTCTGTGGTTACAAAATCATCAACTTAGATCAATGCCTGGCATATCAATGATGCTAAATAAATATTGATTGAATGAATGGATGCCATTTATCTCTTGAAAACATTTTAATGGCTTACCTTTGCGCTTAAAATAATATGCAAAGCCCTTACTCGGGTACAAGGCCTTCAGTAGGTTTTCCCCTACCTACCTTTCATATCTTCTGCAGTATACTGTTCCACTTAGTCACACTAGCCTCTTTCTCCAGCCATGCCAAATCTAGCTCTTCCTCCAGGTTTTGCTCTTTTGGGGGAGGGGGGGATAGGAGCTGATATTCTCTTGGGCTGGAATCTCTGCCCTGCAGATCTTCCCTTCCTTGGCTCTGTCTTTTCAGGACCATCACATGTCAACTGTTATTAGGAGGCTTTCTTACTGCAACTGCATCTTAATTAATCCCTCCAGCCAGATACCCTGGATTACATCCACCCTGCTGGTTTTCTTCACAGCCCAAAGCACTATCTAAAATTTTTTTCTATTTTATTAGTTCATTTTCTGTTGTCCACTAAAATACAGTCTCCACATTTCTAAGGACTTCATCAGATAAAGATTTAACACAAACTTTGTAGCTTTTAGGGCAGTGCCTGGCACATAATAGGTACGAAGTGAATGCACTTATTTTGAAGCGATGAGGCAATCTAGCCTTATGGAGGTCAATATTACATATTTCTGATGATTCAAACCCAAATATATGTTAAGTTTACAGTTGTATTTGTGAACTTGTAACTATAATGTGTATATTCATTTCTTTTTATATATTCATTTTTTATGTGTTGACTCTCATATTCCAACTGAAGCCAAAATTGGGCACATTTTTCTTTGGCCATTTTCTTTGATTCTGTTTATTGAAATATACTATACCCTCAGTTGTAGATTCAGGTTGTAGAGAAAACTATTTTTAGCAGTACCATTTTTAAAAATTGTTGAGTTTTCAGGCTGAACTGTTTATACCATTTTTTTTTTGTTTTGTTTTCTCTTGGAAACAATGAGAAACCAGAAATAGGAATTTAGAAAATTCACCTTAGAGCTTTAGCTGTAATAGATAAGTCCCAGCATATTTTTTTTTGAGATGGACCAAGCAGGTCCCACAAAAATTTTGTCAGGTTACATGTGTTTGAATCATTTCTTCTTCCTGTGAATCTAGATGCATGGAATTACATCAATGTGCATTTAAATAAAAGGCAATACAGTTTTCCTCACAGGAAGAAAGTAGAATAGTTTTATGTGATAAATTATATTTCAACATTTGTAAATTTGAGAATACTTTCACATACAGAGAATACTTTCACATACACTATCTCATATTAATTTTAAAACAGTCCAGGGGGGTAGGCATGCCATAAAACATTCCTCTTTAGCAGATGGAACGTTGAGGTGTGGTGTGGTGTGGTAAGAAAGCCACCGAAGGAGCACATCTCTGTGACAGAGGGCAATGGACTGGAAGAGTCAGAGCCGGAAATGAAGCATCTCTATTCCTATCCTGAGTCATTCTTTTCACGTGAGATAAAATAAAGATAATGGTATCAATAGGTAAATGTTATAGCAAATGAAAATATTTTTTAAAAGTAAAAGAATAAAAAGTCAGCCTTCTTGGAGGTTTGTCACATCAATATTTTGAATGGGACACAGAGAGAAATGAACTGTCACTCACTGTTTTTACGCATCTGAAGCGAACAATGGAAATAGACATATTAGGCATTTGAAAAGAAGCCATTAAGGCACAATGCTTATCAGATTAAAGGCCTATATTAAATCTCATTTTCAACATATTTGAAAACTCTACCCTTCCTGAACATCAGCTAAAGCACCTTTATTTCTTGCTTGACTGAAAATGTAATTTAGACTTACATGATAATTGAGTCTGAATACATAGAAGCAAATTTTACTCAGTTTGACTTTTCCTACGAATGATTATATGTAGATGAAAACTTGTAAATTCAGCTAATTATCTATACTCTTTTTTTTCTTAATGTAAACTTTCAGATGAAGATAACGAACATAAAGATGAATTTACGAGTTGGAGTCTCATTAGAAAACAGGTGGCATACTCAAATTAGAATTCTTCAAAACGGATTTATTTTTAAGGGTGTGGGAAGGATATAGAGTAGCCTTCCTCTGATCTCCTTTTAAGGCTCTTATCAGTGAACTCAAATCTGAAGCTGGAGGTGAGGTCAGCCTCCAAGAGTAACTGGCAGTCTGTAGGAGGGTGGAAATAGATCTGGGGGTGGGGGGGTGATAATGGACTGAAGGTGATAATGATGATAACGCTAACATAAATTGATTATTGGCTATCTGTACATTAGACTTAGAACTTTATATTCATCAACTCACTTATAAATTCTCACAAGCACCCTATGAAATGAGTATTATTCTCACCATTTCACAGGTGAGCACACTGAAGCTTTGAGAGATTACTTGCTGTCTAGTGAATTCCTTAAAGGTGTGTGTGTAATTATTCCCCTCTTGTAAACAGTCCATAAGGAAAGAGAAAAGCAAATGTCAGTCTATGACAGGGGTGATTTTTCACAGGATATTCTTATGATGATTTTTCTTGGAATAATAAAAAAGCAATACCAATATATTTATTTAGGTAATTTTTGATATGTAACAAAGTATAGATAACTTTATACTAGCTTAACTAGGCCTAACAAGAAAAATGTTCTGATATCCAAGCTTGCCCGACACGGGATACAATTAACAAGGTAAGCCAATAATTAGTCTGCCAGGCCACTCACAGTCTTCTGACGAAACCTTAGGCGCAAATAAACCAAGGAAATATAACCCCTGGGGATGTGTGTGCTTTCGTTTTCTCCTTTGCTTTCCTATTCGACAAACAGGCTTTCCCCACCTATTCTGCAAGTGGCAGTGCAAGCATGACTCAAATTAAATCTCATTTGGAAAATATCTGGATAAGAAACCTTTTCTGTGGCACTTTCCCAGGACCATGAGACAGTAAATACTGAAAGCGGATCTTGTGCGCAGATGCGCTTTAAAGCCCATCCCCTTCGCACCGTGTCGTGTTGCTGCCTTGTCCTTTCCTCAAGGTCTACACCAGGAGAACAAAGTACAGTGACACACGGGTAGTTTGCATATGGAACCTGAAAACTGGTTTCTCTTCTTTTTTATTTACATATTTTAATGCATTCTACCAGGATACATAAAATGGGTGTCAAAAATAGCTCCATAAACCCTGACCAGTGTGGCTCAGCTGGCTGGGTATCATACCGCAAAGCAGAAGGTCATGGGGCTTGATTTCCAGTCGGGACACGTGCCTGGGTTGCAGGTTCAGTCCCCAGTTGGGGCTCATGAGAGAAGCAGCCGATCGATGTTTCTTTCCCTCTCTTTTTCCCTCCCTTTCCCTCTCTCTAAAAATATATATTTTTTAAAAAAATAGCTCCATAAGGCACAAAAGTGAATGTTTTAAAAAGGAGGGATGTAAAGACAATAATATTATCTAAGACAGCACTAAATCACATCTCCCAAACTTTATCATTAGATGCCCCTTTAATTAAAGCCTCCGTGAATTATATGAATGTAGTATATTTCACCAGAAAGTATGGTCAATGTAGAAAGACCCTTGTCCCTCAAGCCTGATACTCAAGACAGTGAAGATTCATGTCTCAAAATTAGCAAAATTCTGCCAACGTTTGCTGTACCCATACCAGTCCAACTCCTGCTTCTGAAATGTTTTATCTATAAAATGGGCACAGACATCTTTAAAGTTTTTCTGGATATTTGTGAAGTAATTTTTAGAAGGTACTTTTAAAGCCCCAGAGATTCTTGCAATGAATTCATTGTAGGCATTTTCCACGGTTTATATTACCAGCCAAATACGCAGACCATATTACTGCATACATATTTTCTCTAGCTTAGTGCTTAAGGAGGTACAGTGCTGTTTCTTGCATGCATTTTACTGATAGAACATTTCAACCAAACTCCGTGGAGAAATACAGATCATGAGAGCAACAAAGGGTTTGCTGGATCTGTACACTGCAGGAATCTGCACCACCTTATGGACCTCTTAGGTTGTTACCAGATAACGTAGCAACTCTCCCTCCCCTCAACAGAACAAACGTAGAGAATCTTCTAACCTCCTTGGTCTTTTCCCACTTTTCTTGCTATTAACTCTGCTCTGAATTCTTAGAGCTCACTGTTGACAGCGCTGTTCTACACCATCTCTATAGGACATGTTCGCTTCCTACAGTACGTACTCACTCTTCCACGTACCCCAGTAAATCTGCCTGGATTAAAAACAAATCAAAACAACTCACTGATAAATGAAAAAACAGACGGCTGATATTTGGCTCTTCTTGCTGGCTGTAGTTGGTGCCGTGAAGCATCACCTGCAGAATGGGCTTTCTTCCTGGTGTTATTTGCCTTCACATTTCAGTTGCTGTGTCTGTGGTATGGATCAAAGCTTGAAATAGTGTGCGATTTGCTACGAGAAAGATTCCATAAAGTGCACTGGTGCTTTTCCGGCTGCAAACATCTGCTGGGAAGCACAAATTTAGCTTCTCAATGTTGGCTCCCTTAGTACCAGGCAGTTTATTATTTAACCAATGACGGGGAGAAATTGGCTCTGCATCAATCTGGCGCGTCGGTGGGTGGGCCTGACCATCACGCAGACTGGCTGTGAGGACGGGCTGTGACAACAGCAGGTGAGTTTTTTAAGGGGGCTGACCCCACAGAGTAGGATATACTTGGGGGGACTCTGGTGCCTGGAAAAGCCACCCTTTGGGTGTGTCTTTACGTTTGGAGCTGGTTGAGTGAAACTCGGTGGAGTCTGGCGTTGGCCACCAGACATGTTGGTTCTGGGGCCTTCAGTGAGAGGCCCAGGTGCAGCCAGGATCAGCTGCTACCTGAGCCTGGCCTGGGCCCACCTGGTAATGGCTATCAAGTGATCTGCAGTTGGAAACAGCCTGTACTGGACTTGGAGGCACCTGGGAGAGGCTGTTCTGTGAACTGAAGCTGGCTGCCACTAGTGGCAGGCTTGGGGTCACTGAGCCAGAGGTATAGAGCACACCCTATGCCAGCCACTGCTTTTTGGGGGGTTGTGGACCTCCGAGAGATTTTAGAGAAGTCCGTAGCATGACCTGAGGAATGCCATTTGTGTGGAAAAGTTGCTGAAAGGGCGTTAGGTGGGGCAGGGTGTCAGGGAGTCATTAAGATGGGCAAAGGGTGTTAGCAGTATGAACGGAGAGCTCAGATCTGACGCCCTCCTGCACCTGCAGGCTGCGTGGGGCGAGCACTCAACAAAGGAATGGAGGAACAATGGCACTGGCCAGCACTTCCATCCTGGAGCCCTGACCACTGCCCCTCCACCCCTGGCCCTGAAGCTGTCCAGTTCAGCTCCTCCCCATATATTCCCAGTGCTTTTTGAGCTGCTGCCATGTGCTGGAGCTCCAGCTGAGTGACCTTGTAAGCAAATGAGCCTGTGCACAGGCCGCTAAGACCTTCAATGCCCAAGTCTCTGCCAGCCTATTGTCCTTCTCAGACACAAACCCTGCTGGCTTTCACAGCCAGATGTTACGGGAACTTCTTCTCCTGACACTGGTGCCCAGAGCTGTTTAGGGGGGACCTGTGCACGGGGGAACCTTCACATCCATGATAACCCTCCTTATTCTTCACCACCAAACCATGGGTGTGCCCATGCTGTGTCTCCACCCCGCCTAACAGTCTCAGCATGGCTTTATATTTATTTCTTAGTTATAGAACTTCTGTTTAGCCGGCCTTCAGGTGGTTCTCAGGGATGAGTCTTCTATAATTTAGTTGCAATTCTGATGTGGTTGTGGCAGGAGATGAGCATAGTGTTTTTCCACTGCATCATCTTGACCAGAAGTCTCTCTTTCTTTGCTTTAATTGTGGACTATAAGAAGCCACTTTACTTTCTTAAGAACAGGAAAATACTTTTTTCCCCCAAAAAGTGTTTTTTTAAAAAAATGAGGTAATTTGAATTTAGAAAAGATAGTGAAAATCCCTTCTTTCTTATTCTTTTAGAGGAGTTTTGAGGCATGAGAGACAGAGATGATAGACTATATTGAGATTTAATTTAATGGAATTGGAGTTCATAAATACCCCCGTACCCCAGAATAGACACCAATGGATACCATCCCATGCAGTATAATGTATCAGTTACTGTGGGAACATTGTAACATACCTTGTTTTCTCACCTAAATGTTTGAATAAGCTGAAATGGAAAATAACTTCTTGTCATCCCTTACATTACAATTGCAACAGATCTGAATGTTCTTGAATAGATAGGGTTGGGCAAAAGGAGGTTTGCAGCTGTGAGTATGTGAACCAGTTTATGCATAATTATTATTAATTATTGCATTATTTTCTGTATGAACAACTGTACATCCACATTTGCCCCATCCTGTACTATTGCATTACATTCTACAAAAGGCATATTTCTGACCATGTAATCATATGTTTTATTGTCTAAAGATTGCTTACTGTTTCTGCTCCACAAGTCCATTGGGTAGATCTAATACCGTGGTTCTCAAACCTGGTTGATCATTAGATCACCTGGGAAAAGTTTTTAGAACATACCTGTACCTGGGCCCCAATCCAGACCGACTGAGTCAGGATTTACAAGGTTGTAAGGGAGACCTGGATAGACTTGAGTCAGGTAACTTGTTCTGACTTCTTCAGCTGAACCACAAAGAAAGTAGACAAATGTTAGGTCCCTACAAGGGACACACACAATTTGAGTCAAAGTCACCACTTATTTTTAAATAGTTGATTTCAAGCCAGGATTTGATATATACTAACTCATTTCATCTCAACCACAACTTTCTGAGGTCAATATTGCCTATATTTTCCAGATGAGGAAATAGGTCAGTGAAGTAAGAACATTTCCGTAGGACCTGGAACTTATATGTGGCACAGCCAGGATTTAAATCCAGAAGTACCGTATTTTGCCATGTATAATGCTCACCCATGTTTTTGTGTACTTTATACATGGATTATACCCATTAATATGTTCATGGTATATAATCATCATACCCATATATAATACAAATCCTTATTTTTCCCTCGAATATGTGGGCAAAAAAAGTGTGCATTATACACACAAAATATTGTAAATGAAATTGAAGTCCAAATTCTTAACTTCTTCATCAGTAGTTTTTATTCCTTGACTCAACATCATTTTTATTACCAAATATTTTGAACGACCTTATACTACCTTAAAATAAATTTATTCATTATATAGTATTTATGTTTTAAGAAAATAATACATCCCTAACTGAAATAAAGTAAAAAAAAAAGTAAATAGAAAATAATTTAAACCAAAAAATAATAAGCAGCACATTACTTATTGGATGTCTAAATACACAGGGATGGCCACACCAGAAGATATCTTAAAGTAGCCGGTCTCTTGTATTTATAATCAATCTGAGAGCCACCACATGCCGCAGCTCCATGTGCACGTTGACAGGTGTGTTGTACAGGCAACGTGTGTCCATTGCAGTGACATTGCAGTCAGGCGTAGTTTGGGTTTCCTTTTCCCAAACAGTGAAACTCTTCACACGTCTCTGAAGCAGTTTCATCTTGATTTACAAGGCAGTCCCAATCTTGTATGAAAACTTGGTGTATATATCTAGTGTCTATTAAATTTTTTCAAAAGACATTTTGTGTCTATGCAAAATGGAGGTGGATCCTGAGCTCTGGTTATTGTAAATGGATTTTTCACGTATGTGGCTGTTTGGGGTCATGCACAGTGCCTTACTATTCTTCTTTGTATGAGACTCTCTGGTGAATATAAAAAAGATGTGAATCTCTAGCACTTGCCCACTAAATGGCAGTAGAATCTCCATCTTCTTTCTCCGCAAATCTTGTGATAACTAAAAACTCCCCCAATGAATTCACCAAATGAACTCTAGGGGGCAGCAGGGCCATTATCGAGACCTGTGGCAGTACCCTAAATTGCCTAAAGATCTCAGCTGAGGCTGATCTTGAATATTTGTGAATCTTGTCATTTCATCTCTTGAACATACAATATAATGGGCTAATTGGGTAGCTCAAAATCCAGGTCCACTATTATGTACTTAGTCAAGGAGCAACTTCTCTGGAGTTCTCTGTATTGAAAGTATCATCTCTTTTTTTTTTTTTAATTACTTTATTGTTGTTCAATTACAGTTTGAATTTTCCCCCCATCACTCTCCCCCCACCCCAGCCAATCCCACCCCCCTCCCCCGCTCCCACCCTCCCCCTTGGTTATGTCCATGTG
>VMDR010013191.1:0-25330 GCA_007922815.1 Macrotus californicus | reverse complement strand
TTAATGTTTCCTTCTTTCTTCTGGACCACACTATTGATTTGAGTCCCGTTTTTCTTCCCATCCCTGTTGGTTCCCTGAAGATTTGCCTTCATTTCCCTTATGGTCGCCTTCATTTGTTTATCTAATTTGCGACCAAATTCAACCAAGTCTGTGAGCATCCTGATTACCAGTGTTTTGAACTGTGCATCTGATAGGTTGGTTATTTCTTGGTCACTTAGTTCTATTTTTTCTGGAGCTTTGATCTGATCTCTCATTTGGGCCATTTTTGTTGTCTTGGCACCCCTGTTACGTAGTAAGGGGCAGAGCCTTAGGTGTTCACCAGGGCGGGGCAACCCACGCTGCTGCGTTGTGATGCTGTAGGTGGGGGAGGGGTCCGAGAGGGATCAATGGCGCCTGCTCCGCTCTCTGCAGGTTTTCAGTGACTTCCCGCGTGACCCACTCCAATTGGGCCCTCTGGTGCTGATTCTGGTGCTGCTTCCCGGGTGGGAGGGCTTATGTACGCTCTAGGACCCTGTGGGTCTCTCCAACGAGCTCTCCTGTGAGTCCGGGAGTTTCCCCCGCTGCCACTGCCTCCACCCCCACAGGAGCTTTCAATCAGAGGCTCTGAGGCTTTGTTTCCCCTCGCTGGAACTCTGGGTTGCGGGGTCTGTTTCGCTCCCCAGTTGTTCCTCCCGGTTTATCCGCACGAGGGAGTGGGACTCCCGGTCCGCAGCCACCAAGTCTCCCGGCCAGCCGCGCCTTTCCCTGGTCCACCAGCCGCCGCCCCGCGCGAGTCCTCCTCGGCCCGTCTCGCCCCTCCTACCGGTCTGGATGAAAGTTTCTCCTTAGTTCCTTGGTTGTCGGACTTCCATACAGTTCGATTTTCTGTCAGTTCTGGTTGTTTTTTGTTTTAAAATTTGTTGTTGTCCTTCTTTTGGTTGTACGAGGAGGCACAGTGTGTCTACCTATGCCTCCATCTTGGCCCGCTCCCTCTCTTTTTTGTTTTTACACAAAAGCAGCCAGTTTCACTCAGCTGCTTATTGCACTGTTCAGGGCCCCCCAGTCTGTAGAAGTCCAATTTTGAAGGCAAAAGGCAAATGACTATGTTGGATATGAATGGTTTGCCATCATTTGATAATCCCGTATCTTGGGCTCTCAATATGTGTAGCCATGTAGGTTCCCGTTCATGGATTTATAGTAGTTATCTTACACGTCCTGAGTTGGAAAAAAGGGGGTTGTGGAGATTGTACATTCTATTAAGATTAACACACAATTTAAAACTTATAAATTATTTATACGATTTTCCATGCAATATTTTCAGAGCGCAATTGGCCATGGGTAAATGGAAACATGGAAAGTAAAACTGCAAATGGAGGGAACTACTGTCCACACGAAGAAGACAGCATGGTGGCCACAATAGACCAAAAAGCTACAAGACATACGGAAAATGCATAGCAAAATAGGAGAAAGGAAGCCCTTCCCCATCAGTAAATACCTTAATTATAAATGGATTTCACTCCCTAAACGAATGACAAAGGTTGCAGGAATGGGTTTTAAAAATGAACCTACAATATGCTTTCCAATAGAGAAGCAACTTCAGATCTAAGGACACACATGGAGTGAAACTGAAAAGGTGGAAAATTGTATTCCATGCACATTGTACTCCAAATAGACTTGGATGGCTATGTTAACATCAAAGTAGACATTATTGTAAAACTGCTATATGAGAAAAAGAAAGAAATTATATATTTATAAAAGGGCCAACTCACCAAGAAGCTATAAAAATTATAAAAATACATGCCAACTGTACAAGAACTCCAAAATACACAAAGCAAACATTGAAATTAATGAAGATTGAAATACACAGTTACAGAATAATGGTTGAGGACCTCAATAGTCCACTTTCAGTAATGGATGGAACAACTAGACAAAAGATAAATAAGGAAACATAGACTTCCAGAACACTATAAATCAATTGGCCCCAACAAATATATAGAGAGCACTGTACCCAACTACAGCAAAATAAACAAACATTTTTTTCCCTTCACATGCACGTGGCACATTTTCCAGGATAGACCGTATGTTATACCGTAATACAGATCTGAATAAGTTTGAAAATTTGAAATCATATAAAGGAGCTTTTCCAACCACAATCAATAACATAACGATAACACAATGCGAGGTTCGGGGGCGGGGAGGGGGGTGGTGTGGAGGACAGAGGTGTAAAACAGTCCTCCATCAATCAAATAAAAATAGAAGGACCTCTGGAAAGTCCACAAATATGTAGAAATTAAACAACACACTATTAAGCAACCAATAGTAAAAAAGAAATCCAAATGGAATTTAGAAAATATGTTTAGACAAATGACAAAACCATAACATGCCAGAACTCACAGGGTGCAGTGAATGCAGTGCTGTGGGGGATACTTGTAGTGAAAAACAGTATTTACAAAAAGGAAGATCTCAAATCCACAAACACATTTTACAACTTAAAAAAAAACAACAACAAAGAAAAAACTAAATCCAAAGCTAACTGAAGGAAGGAAATAACAAAGAGTATGTCAAAGAGACATGAATAGAATAGGAAAACGACAGGGGAGATCCAAGATAGCGGCAGAGTAGGTAGAAAAGTCACACCCACCTCTTCCCAGGGCCAAACTGGAATTACAACTAAAATACAGAACAATCACCCTGAATAACCAACTGAAGGCTAGGGGAACAGAAGTCTCATAACCAGAGATGTATAGGAGAAGCCCCATCTAGACTGGAAGGAATGGCAGAGAAGCAAAAAGTGCTGGCCCTGCAGCCACATGCCACAGCTGAGAACCCAGAGAGAGATTTCCCCTGCAAAGTTCCTCCCTGAGGAGAGAGGGGCTTGAACCCCACACCAGGCTCCCCAGCCTGGAGCATCAGAGCTGGAAAGAGGTGCTGACATAACACCTGCATATGAAAATCAGTGGGGATTCTGTCCCCCTAGGAGGAGGACAGGAGCCTGCTGAAACCCGGTCACCCTCTTAAAGGGCCAGCACACAAAATCTCATTCGTAGCCACTCACTCCAGGCTCCAGCAGAGGGAAGGTGGCTCAGACTGAACTGGAGTCACACAAGGAGAGATTGGGTTGTGTGGGTCTTGGGAGAGGGCTAGAGGGACAGCCAGCGAGGTCCCTGTGCTGAGTCCCTCTCCCACACCATTCAAAGATGTCATCTTCCCTGAATGGAGCACACCCCTCCCACACAGCATCAGCCTGGGGGAATGAACTAGCCCCACCTCCTTACTCCCTGTGGCCCCACTCTGCTGAGCTCACGGAGGAGTCTGTTGCTCCTGGAGGAGTCTGTTGCCTGTGGCCAGACTGGGCCCATGGCGCACACTTTCCTGGAAGGCTCTCAAGGAGGTCTGGGCAGACTCCGGGCGGCAGAGATGAACAGGAAAAGACTGAGTTGTGTGCATCTAGGACAGGGGCCATTTTTTCCTCACATGTCTGAACAACTTGATCATTCCTGTGCAGAACCCTCCCTCCATAAGACCCAACCTTTTAGCCTGGTGAACTCTGCTGGCCTTACCCTGATGACTCCCTGAGAGCCTGCCCTACCACAAAGGTACCCAGGCCCCCGGTGCCTGGCAACTGGCCTTGGTATACATGCCCCGAGCCTTTTGTTGAGTGGCCTCAGACCTAGCACTGGTGCTGAGTTTGAATCTGCATCAACCTGGTGAACACCGCTCGCCTCTACCTGGTGACACACCGAGAAACGTTAAGTTATATCCATCATGAGAGATCACCTCACACCTGTCAGAATGGCTATTATCAATAAATCAACAAACAGCAAGTGCTGGAGAGGACGTGGAGAAAGGGGAACCCTTTTGCACGGTTGGTGGGAATGCAGACTGGTGCAGCCACGGTGGAAAGCAGTATAGAAATATCTCAAAAATTTAAAAATGGAACTGCCTTATGACTCAGTGGTTCCTCTTCTGGGTATATACCCAGAGAAACCCAAAATACTCATGCAAAAGAATATGCGCACCCCTATGTTCATTGCAGTATGATTTACAATAGCCAAGATTTGGAAACAGCCTGTGACCATTAGTAGAGGAGTGGGTGAAAAAGCAGCGATCCGTATATACAATGGAATATTACTCAGTCATAAAAAAATGAAACCCTACCAATTGCACCAGCATGGATGTATCTCGAGGGTACTATGCTAAGTGAAATAGGGCAGGCGGAGAAGGGCAGATATGATATAGTTTCAGTCACATGTGGAATCTAAAGAACAATATAAACAAACACTCAAAACAGAAACTGGCTCCTCAATAAAGAGAATAGACTGCTGGTTGCCAGAGTAGAGGGGGCTTGGGGGACTGGGTGAAGAAGGTGACGAGATGGCGAAGTACAGATTGGTAGTTCGTTTCTTTTTATTGTTGTGTAGTCCAGTTCTTGTCTGTTACAAATTAAGCCATTATAAACATTCATCTGCAAGTCTGTGTGGACATATGATTTTATTTATCTCTAGGGAAAAAGTTTACAGTGATCATATGGGTTTTTTTTAAAGATTTTATTCATAATTACCTTTCAAGAGAGAGGGGAAGGGAGGGAGAAAGAGAGGGAGAGGAACATCGATGTGAGAGAGAAATCTCTATTGGGCAAACCGGGAATCGACCTGGTGACCTTTGGCTTTGCGGAACAACGCCCAGCCAACAGAGCCACACCTGTCAGGGCCATATGGGTTAAACAGCTTTTTTGAGGAATAATTCACATGCCACACTATTCGCCTATGTGAAGTGTCTAATCTAATGCTTTTTGTTATATACATACACGAGTGTATGCATGCAATCATCACACAGTCAATTTTATAACATTCTCATCACCTCAGAAGCATGTATGTACCACTAAACTCCTCCTGCCCTTCAGCCCTAAGCAACCACTAATCAGCATTCTGTCTCCATATATTCCCCTATTTTGGAATTTCTAATGAATGGAATCATACAAAACATCGTCTTCTGTGACTGGCTTCTTTCACTGAGTATGTCTTTAAGGTTTGTCCTAGTTCTATCCGTATCAGTACCTCATTCCTTTCTACACCTGAATAATGTTTCACTCGCGCCTATACAACGATTTGTTTTTCTAATTGCCCCTGACGAACACGTAGGTTATTTCCACCTTTGGCTCTTTCTTATGAATAATGCGGTAATAAATACCTGTGTATAAGTTTTTGTGAGGACATGTGCTTTCAAAACTACTAGAGTGAAATTTCTGGGTCACAATTTTAACTTGCTGTTTAATTCACTGAGGAACCATTACCGGAGAAACCCTGGTTCTTCTCACCAACCCAGTAAAAAATTACAGGTCAGCGAGCCTATGGATGTGCAAGCAAAGTTTATTAGTGAATGGGAGGGCAAAAGCAAGGGTGGCTAGAGCAAGGGTGGCCAGCTCCCAGGTGGCCAAAAAAGGGTGGCCAGGGCCTGGTGGCCTGAGGCCCCCAGGCTGGCAAGAGAGCCACAAGCCAAGAGAGGAGCGTGAGTCCTTTGTTCTGAGGACTTACATAGTTGGCGGGATGGGGCTGAGGGAGTTACATTTTGATTGACAGGTAAAGGTGTTGCCGGTTTTCCATGGAGACGTGACTGCCTAAACGTAGGTATGGATGGGGGGTCTGCTGGCCTGAATCCTTATCTTGCTTCAGACTCTATGTGCTTATTTTGTACATGATGGAAGGCAGGTAGTTAAGCAAAGTTGTTCATGGGCTTTCTCTTTTGGGCACTGTAGTCCCCCTCCCCTTCTCTCTTCCAGGCCTAGGGATGGATGCAGTCTCAAGGTTTTCCTCATCCCAGCTAGTGGAGATGATACACACAGACTTTCGAGGGTTTCTCCCTACCTGCCGCCCCCCATCATAGTTTACTTGTGTTGTTAGGGATGCCTGGCAACCTTATGGGACCAGGCTCAGGATTACTGGGTCCTTGTGTGAGCTTTTGCTTTGAGCCTGCTGTACGAAGTTCTTTGTTACATTGTAATGGCAAGGGCCCTGCCTTTATTTCCCTTCTGGCCAGTCATTCCCAGCTGCTACCTCAGTGTTAAAAGGTGTTGCCTGGCACCCAGAACGCCAGCTAGCCGCTGGCCAGCAACAGTAGCACAGCTTCAGGATTGTTCCTACGCTATCTCCTGCAACAGAACTGCAAGACTATTTCCAAAGTAGCTGCACCAGTTTAAATTCCTGCCAGGAGAGTACGAGAGGTGCTTTTTGTTCTCCACATCTCACCAACACTTTTTCTGATCTGGCTCTTTGACAGTAGCCATCCTCGTGCGTACAACATGGAATTCATTGTGGTTTTGAATTGTGTTTCCTTAATAACTAATGATTAAACATTTTGTAATGTGTTTACTGAGCATTTGTACATTTTCCTTGGGTAAATAGCAATCCCCATTCTCTTGACGTTTAAAAAATTATTTCTTTTTCTTATTTCTGTTTTTTATGTATTCTTGATACGTCTCTTATCAGAGACATTAACCTCAAATAGTTACCAGTACTCCCATTTGTGGGTTGTCTTTTCACCTTCTTGTTGGTGTTCTTTGATCACAAATGTTTTCATGTTGATTAATTCTAATTCATCTATTTTTCCTTCATTACTCATGCTTTTGGTGGCATATATAAGAACTATGTGCTGAAGCCAAGGTTATAAACATTCACCCCAATGTTTTTTTCTAAGTGTTTTATTGTTTCAGCTCTCACATTTATATACGGGGCTGGTTTCTGACTTCCTTCTTTTTCCCATGGCTTTCCCAACACCATTTGTTAAAAAGACTATTCTTTTGGCAACTTTTGGATTATCAGTTGACTTTAGATGTTTGGGTTGCTTTCTGTGCTTTCAGTTCCATGCCATTTTCTCTATATCTGTCTATGTTTGGTCCAATACCACACTGTCTTGAATTACCCTTGCTGTGTAGTAGGTTTTTCAATCAGTATATGTGAGTCCTCCTACTTTGGTTTATTTTTTTTTTTTTCAGAATTTTTGGCTATTCTGGGTCCCTCACAATTCCATACACATTTAGAGTCAGTTTGTAAAATTATACAAAAAGTACGCTGGGATTCTGAACGAGGTTGCATTAAATTTGTAGGTTATTTTGGGTCAGTGCTGTCATCTAACAACGTTACTTCTTTTGATTGGTGAACAGGGTATGAGTTTTGAAAGGACAAAGCCAGCCCCATTTGCTACTGCAACACCACCTGCCTAGCAGGCCTATGACCTTGTTAAACAGGACTGCTATTTTACTCTTCTGAGCCCCTGTCCCCAGGACTGGAAATTGCTGGAAAGCAAGAACAGAACGTGACTAACAGCTCCCTACAGCCACAAGCCGGAGATAACACTGGAACAAGCTGCAGCTTCGTGTTACAACCCCCAACAGCTCAGGGACCGCACAACCGTAACCCCCACCCTTTTTTAGCCTGATTGCTGATTATAATCCAATAAAAGCTCAGAGCCCCCACCCCTCAATGCTGGCGTGTCTCTCCACACCATGCCCCTCTCCTTTCGTGAAGAGTCAGTGAAAACTTTATTCTCTACACTTTCTTCTCTTTGTGAAGTCTTTCACAGCCTGTGCCACTGACCACCCTGACAGTTTTTCCATTTATTTAGATCTTTCATTTCCTTCAACAATCTTGTGAGTTTTTTAGGGTATAAGTCTAGCACTTGTTAAGTTTATTTCTGAGTACTTAAGTCTGTTTATTGCAAATGTATAAAAACAGAGTTGATTTTTGTATATAGATCTTGTGTTTGGTAAACTGCTAAACTTGTTTCTTAGTTTGTTCAATAGTTTTTCTTGATTTCCTTAGGTTTCCTATTTACAACATCATTTTACCTGTAAATAAAGGGAGTTTTACCTCCTGCTTTCCAGCTTGAATGCCATTTCTTTCTTCCTGTTTGGCTTTCCTCCCTCCATTCTTCTCCCTCTCCCATTCTTCCTCTCTCTGTCTCTTTCGTGTAACCCACAGACTAGACTCTCTAGTGCCATTTGAATAGAATTGCTTAGATTAGACATCCTCATCTTCTTCTTCCTGACCCTAGGGTGAAAGCATTCTATTTTCATTAGGAATTGTGAGTACTTGGAGTGATCCTTTTGTAAGTCACATACTTCTCTAATCACTGTGTTGCACACTTGAAACTAGTATAATATCGTATGTCAACTATAATTAGAAATTTAAAAAAACCTCGTTTCGTGGAAAGCCACCGCCTGAAATCTGAGACAGAGGATACAGTGGATATCTGCTTACCTAAAGCAGAAACTGTTAGATTCACAAACTGGTAGAAGCATTTAAATGGTATTTTGATGAATTGCTGGAGGCTACTCAAAACAAAGTCACTAATAAGGTCATACGTCTATGTATCATTATACAATTAACCTGCACACAACCACTTACCATTTCTCTAGAAGAGGTTATAAAAAATCCTTGCATGATATTTCCTTTCCTTAATGTCCTATAACTTAAATACTATTAAGTAAAACTAAGAGTATTTAAATAATATAAAGTCAGTACACACATAAAAAGAGGGTAAGAGGTGAACAACAATGATATTTGCTTAATTATACAAACGCATTCCAGAGAAAATCAGGAAGAAATCCTCATGACGATTACAATCGTAATTCCTGCAACTGGTCACATGGTTTGGTCTGGTATCTATTACTACCTTCTTTTGCTCTTCTCCATATTACTTTGACCTCAGCAAGTGCCTCACCTGATAGTGATGAATTGTTTAATGAGGTGACCTAAACTTTTCTTCTGAAAGATCTTAGGCTGTTAGTAGTACTGCATGGATTGGGTTGTTGTTGTCTTTCATCGATTTAGTCACAAGTCATGGCAATACTAAGAGAAGCCCTAAGATCTTGTGTATTCCCACATACTTCTTACCACCACTTTATGGTAGCAGTCCAAGTTCTCCTTGGTAGTTAGGAGTAATCACATGAGCCAGCAGAGTAACTCTGTTTTTGGCCTATTGATTTCGAGGTAAGAAATCCAAGAAGTGGCATTGTGGCAGTCGTTTTTTTTTTTATTATATTTCATTGTTTATGCTATTACACTTGTCCCCACTTTGTCCCCCTTTGTCCACCTCCACCTCGTCTCCGCCTCCCCCTCCCTCAGGCCCTCACCACATCACTGTCCATCTCTATGGGTCATGCATGTGTGTTCTTTGGCTAATCCCTTCACCTTCTTTCCTCCAGTCCCCCCTCCCCGCCCTGACAGCTGTCAGTCTGTTCTATGCATCCACACCTCTGTTTCTATGTTTCATCAGTTTATCCTGTTCATTAGATTTCACGTATAAGTGAGATCGTATGGTCCTTGTCTTTCACGGACTGGCTTATTCCACTTAGCGTAAGACTCTCTAGGTCCACCCATGCTGTCGCAAAAGGTAAGATTCCAGAACTCTTAGCTTTTGCATCGGGACAATCTCAGTTTCTACTTCAAAAAAACCATTGTTTTTTTTCTCCTGGTGGGAGCATTTCTCCATTGGAAACAAAGACTTCTAGGCCATCAGTAAGGTCATGAGGACAGGAAGCACAAACTGCCTTGATTAGCCACTAGGGGTAGTAAGAGAGGTACTACTACCCCCATCTCCACTCCTTAATACCTGGACTGTTGACTCCTGGCTCTGCTAGAAATAGCACTATGTATCAAGCTCTCATTAAGAACCTCCTAGAGAACCCTGTCCGAGCCCTGTATGGTATTGGCACTAGTTCCTACTGTAAAAGACTCTTCAAAGTGAGATCCAAACTCCTGGTTTCTGGTTCTGCTGGTAAAGATATTGGAAGAAGCCACTCCATCCTGACAAGTAAAAAAACTGAACGGCCTAAAATATTAACTACTCTTACTGGTTTTACAAGAGCACGGAGAACACAGGGCAAACCACTGCCCCCAGGTGTGAAAAGAGAGGCAAATATTGGGACTCATAGCTTACCAGAGCAGATACTCAATAGCAAACCACCGAGGGAACGAGAATTGCTGGAGATTCAGGGTAGACAACTTTGAGAGTTAAAAACTCCAGGGGTTCCCAGTCATAGGGGACCCCACACTTTTGCGACTTTTATATTCAGGAGCCCAAGTAGGTTTTTATAGCAAATACTTTTTTTAAATGCCGCATACATCCAGCAGGAGGGCAAAGAGTCTATTGTGAAATATGCCAGAGCGTTTCAATCTTAGTAAGACCTGTCCGAGGAGATGTTAGTTAATCAGTCTCACCTGCTGGGGTTTTGTCATAGCTTAACTCATCTGAGGGAAAGGAAATACGCAACTCCAGTCAGCTTTAACCTTCCACACCAGAGAAGGAAAATACCTAACCCTAGCCCACTCCCACCCTGCTCTAGCCAGACTGCTCCAGCTAAGGACGGACAGGAGGTAGGGGTAGGGGACAAAAATACTGAGAAACACTTGTGAGGTTCACAGTCCATAGACATTAGATTGCTCAAAGACTTAGACCTAATCGCATGATTATAGAATGCTTCCCCTACCCTCACACCTCACCACTACATTAATGAAGTTCTATGGATAGCGGTTCCTTTTACTTTGTATGGCATGCCTTGCTATCAAGAAAAACTAACCAAAAGGCAAAAAACGCAATTTAGATGGCACGAGCAAACATCAGAAGCAGACACGGTAGGATGTTGAAATTATCAGACCAGGAATTTAAAAAACTATGATTAGTAGCTAAGGGCTGTAATTGATAAAGCCCACAGCATGCAAGAACAGGTGGGCAATGCAAGCAGATATGGAAACTCTAGGAAAGAATGAAAAAATGCTACAGATCAAAAACATTGTAACACAAATAAAGAATGCCTTTGATTTGCTTATTAGTAGACTGAACATGGTAGAAGAAAAAAATCTCTGAGTTTGAGAATATCTCCATAAACCTGAAAAACAAACAAATTGAAGAGAAGAAAGACTGAGAAAGAAGAACAAAATGTCCAAAGACTATGGGTCAACTACACAAGGTGCCAGGTAAGTGTAAAGGGGTTACCAAAAGCAGAAGAAAGAAACTAACAAAGTAATATTTGGAAAAAATAATGACTGATAATTTTTCCAAATTAATGTCAAATCCCGAACCTCAGATTCAAAATCCCAGAGAATGTCAAGCAGGATAATTGGGAAACATTTCTCTTAAGGAAATCATTTCGAGCTACAGAAATCAAAGATAAATAAAACATTCCGAAGGAAGCCAGAGGAAAATACAAATACCTTGCATACGGAGAAACCAAGATAAAAATGGCATCTGACTTCGTATCAGAGAAAAAGTGTCTTAGTCTATTCGTTTTGCTATAACAATATACCACAGACTGGGTGGTTGAAAAGCAACAACCATTTATTTATCACAGTTCTGAAAGCTGGAAGTCTGAGATCAGGGTTCCAGCGTGGTGGGGTGAGACCCCACTTCTGGGTTGCAGACTTCTCATTCTATCGTCACATACTGGAATGGGTTCACAAACTCTCTGGAGAGACTTTTCTTAAACAAACAAACAAACAAACAAACAAACAAAAACTAATGCAATCCATGTGGGCTCCACCTTCATGACCTAATCATCTTCCAAGGCCTCACCTCCTCCCATGATTACCTTGGGGTTTAGAATTTTAACATAGAATTTTTGGATGGGGAGCCCAAACAATCAAATCCTAGTACTAAACAAGCAAGAAGAGAGCAGAATGAAATAGTCAATGTATTCAGAGAAGAAAAACTACCAATCAAGAATTCTCTACTTCACAAAATTGCGATTCAAGAGAGAAAGGGAAAGAAATACATTCTCAGACAAAGGAAAAAATGAGGGAATTTGTCACCATTACATGTTTCTTGCAAGTAATGTTCTTTCTCTCTTTCTTTCTCTCTCTCTTTCTTTCTTTCTTTCTTTCTTTCTTTCTTTCTTTCTTTCTTTCTTCCTTCCTTCCTTCCTTCCTTCCTTCCTTCCTTCCTTCCCTCCTTCCTTCCTTCCTTCCTTTCTTTCTTCCTTTCTTTCTTTTATTTTTAAATTAAATTTATTAGGGTGACATTGGTTAATAAGATTATACAGGTTTCCACCCTGACTGGTGTGGCTCAGTGGACTGAGGGCCATCCTGCAAACTAAAGGATCTCCAGTTTGATTCCCAGTCTGGGTACATGCCTGGGTGGTGGGCCAGGTCCCCAGCAGGCGTCACGCAAGAGGCAACCACACATTGATGTTTCCTCTCCCTCTCTTTCTCCCTCCCTTCCCCTCTCTCTAATAATAGATGTATAAATGAAATCTTAAAAAAAGAAAAGAAAAGAAAGAAAGCAATTAAGGAAGACACAAATAAATGGAACCCTGTACCATGTTCACGGACTGGGAGAACTAACATCATCAAAAGGTCCATACTACCCAATTTACAGATTCAACACAATCTCTATTAAAATACCGAAGACATATTTCACAGATATAGAACAAACATTTCAAAAATTTATGTGGAACGATAAATGACCCCAAATAGCTGCAGCAGTTTTGAGAAAGAAGCACAAAGCAGGAGGAACCACAATATCTGATATCAAACTGTATTACGAGGCCACTGCAATCAAAACAACCTGGTACTGGCAAAAGAACAGACACATAGACCGATGGAACAGAATAGAGAGCCCAGAAATAAACCCAAGTCTCTATGGTCAACTAATATTCGACAAAGGGGGAAGAAGCATAAAATGGAGTGAAAATAGCCTCTTCAACAAATGGTGTTGGGAGATCTGGACAGCTACATGCAAAAACATGAAACTCGATCACCGACTTACACCATGCACAAAAATGAGCTCAATGTGGACAAACGACTTAAATATAAGTCACAACACCATAAAAATCATGGAGGAGAACATGGGCATGAAAATCTCAGACATTCCACAAAGCAATATTCTCACCGAAATGTCCCCTAGGGCAAGGGATATAAAGGACAGAATAAATTAATGAGACTTCATCAAAATAAAAGTCTTTTGCCCGGCTAAAGAAAACATCAGCAAAATGAAAAGGGAACCAACCGTATGGGAAAGCGTATTTGCCAATGATGCCTCGGACAAGGGTCTGATCTCCAAAATATATAAAGAACTCACATGACTCCACTCCAGGAAGACAAAGAATCCAATTTAAAAAATGGGCAAAGGACCTGAACAGACACTTCTCCAAGGAGGACAGACACACAGAGAGCCCGGAGACATATGAAAGGATGCACAGCATCACTAGCCAACAGAGAGATGCAAATTAAAACCAAAATGAGATAACCCCTTCACACTGGTCAGAGTGGCCACCGTAAACAAGTCAAGGAACAGTAAGTGCTTGCAGGGTTGTGGGGAAATGGGAATGCTAGTACATTGTTGTTGGGAATGCAGTCTTTTGCAGCCGCTGTGGAAAACAGTGTGGAATTTCCTCAAAAAAAACAAAAACAAAAACAAACAAACCTAAAAGTGGGACTGCCTTTTGACCTGGCAATTCCACTGCTAGGATTATACCCCAAGAATCGCAAAACACCAATTCAAAAGAACCTATGCACCCCAATGTTGATAGCAGCACAATTTACAATAGCCAAGTGCTGGAAACAACCTAAGTGCCCATCAATAAATGAATGGATCAAAAAACCGTGGTACATTTACACGATGGAATACTACGCAGCAGAAAGAAAGAAGGAGCTCCTACCCTTCCGGACAGCATACATGGAACTGGAGAGCATTATGCTAATTGAAATAAGCCAGGCGGTGAAAGACAAATGCCATACGATCTCACTTATAAGTGGAACCTAATTAACAAAACAAACAAGGAAGCAAAATATAACCAGAGATATTGAAACAAAGAACAAGCCGACAGTAACCTGAGTGGAGGGGGGGAGGGGGATAACAGGGGAGAGAAGGGGAAGGGACGTCAAGGAATATGTATGAAGGACCCATGGACAAAGCCAAAAGGGGGTGGGATTGAGGGTGGGGCAGGGGGAAGTGGTGGGGTGAAAATGGAGACAACTATACTTGAACAACAGGAAAATAAAGAATTTTTAAAAAGAAGTAGAATTGCCCATGATTTCCCAATAATCTGTGGTACTCTCCCATAAACTGCCTATTTGTTTAATAGATATTACTGCCACTTATTCCTAAAATACCTACTTATTTTTACACATGAACAGAGGAGTTAACAATAGCAATATGTTATCAAATATGTGATTGGCATGCTTCTTATTTTTCCAAAATAACTCAGGATCATTGCTTTATGAACTCTGCCAAAACCAAAACATGAGTAAACCTGTAAATTATTTAGGTCATCTCTCAACCCTCTTGGTCTCTCTCTGAGCCTTCAACTGACTCTTATTCTGTTCCCTATAAGTTCACTTGTAATTAGTGTTCCATTTCTCATGATTGGTTTTCTGCACAGATCGAACTCTATGCATGTGAAAAGTTAATCCTCAACCTCAGGAGATATCAACTGACAGATGTACTCATTTCCCTAGATAGACTGTAAAATACGTATATCTCAAAATTTTGCAGATTCCATGCTGTCTCCTTAATCTCTGGAGTAGAGGAACAATTGAGAAAGAAATGGAAAAAGAAGACAAGTTCGATAAAATTTACCTTTTCAATCCAAACACATTTCAAATACATGCCATTAATATTCATGATGTATCCCTGGCTGGTGTGGTTCAGTGGATTGAGTGCTGACCTGTGAACCAAAGGTTCGCTGGTTCGATTCCCAGTCTGGGGCGCACGCCTGGGTTGCAGGCCAGGTCCTCAGTGTGGGGCACGCGAGAGGCAACCAACCACACGCCGATGTTTCTCTCCCTCTCTTTCTCCCTCCCTCCGCCTCTCTCTAAAAATAAATAAATAAATAAAATCTTTTAAAAAATCATTGTGATGTAAGTTAGTGTGAAATCCTCACAGTTTTTGAGAACATGAGGGACTTGAAAATAAAAACTGAAAAATGGCTGTGGTCAGCACATTAAAATCAATTGCTCTTGACTGCATGCTTGGTGCTCAATTAGTATGTGATATAATTGATACATATGTTCATAGAAAAAGGTAATCATCGAAACCAACATAAGCAGCATTTAAGGTGCTCTAAAATCTTTGAAAGTTTTACCAGTTAGTTGGACAGATTGGCCCTCTCTTCCTACCTCGGGGGCTGTTTGGAAGACATACTTTTAAAAGGATAATGTTGTTTATCCTATTTGAAATAAATGTCACCTTATATCCTGTGCGGTCAAGCACAACAAACTCTGGCAAAATGAAAAGTAAACCAAATATAAGCACAAATAGACAAGAAAGATACTTTGAAATTATTCATATCTGAGTATCCGTAGGAATAAGTAGTTCTTATTGAAATAGATTTTAGATTATAGTACCTATTCGGCCATTTAAAAACGCACTTTTCGTCCTGGCTGCGGTGGCTCAGTGGATTGAGCGCTGGCCTATGAACCAAAAGGTCGCCCGGTCGAGTCCCAGTCAGGGCACATGGCTTGGCTTGTGGGCCAGGTCCCCAACAAGGGGCACACGAGAGGCAACCGCACATTGGTGTGTCTCTCCCTCTCTTTCTCCCTCCCTTCCCCTCTCTAAAATAAATAAATAAATAAAAATAAAATAAATAAATAAAATCTTTTTAAAAAATAAAAATTTATTTTTCTTTGGTCTTTGCAAGTAATAGAAACATTTACTTGCATGGATTTCTATATCATCTCTAAAATTGCATCTAACCCTATGATGTATTTATATGTGCTACTATATCATTATAATTATATACACTTTGTAGTACACATTGTCTGATATGCATGTTTAGATACTATAAAATAATACGTAATATTGATACTATACAATGATATGATATGGATATATACTCTTTAATCCATTTTTCCACTCTTTAAGTGTGGAAGATATACGCAGTTTTGTTTCCAGATAAATAGCAATACGAGGTCTCCAAGTCATAGAGTAAATGGGCCACGTGGCAAGTTAATTGTAAAATCACACCACATTATATAGCAAGTACGTAATGTTATAAAACCTGAGATTGTCTGGCTATTTAAAACTGTGCATGGTTGACTCTTCTCCCGTAATATTGCCGCAGTCAAAGCCACATTTGCACAACAGTTTTAGCAAAGAAGAGAGTTCTTCATTTTGTCTCAGTGTTAGGGTAAAATTTAGCTAACTAGTTAATCTATTTTGATTCCTTCGACATGTAGTGTCATTTCTATTTGGAGCTGTCTGTTGATGATAAATGAAAAACAAGAGATGCCAACATCAATCGCTATTTGGTTTTACAGATATTTTCTTGAAATTAAAATTTTTATTCTCAAATCCATGGAAATAAAACAAAGATAGTCATTTTTGATAGTTTTTACTTTGGAAAGGTTTCATTTCTGTTACTCCTCATCTTGATCGTGTTTAAGAGGAGGGCCAATAAATGATGTGAATCATGGGCAGTTTTCAAAATGCTAATATATCCTAGTTGGCAAGATCAATTTCATGGATTTTCTAATGACATAAACAGGAAGTTACAGAATATGTATAAAGGGAATCTCAGAACTCTGCTGTCCAACTTCATCACCACTTGTTCCTCATCCTTTTGAAAGGTAAGGATTTTGTATCCGGTTGTTTTGTGGAAACTTATCTTTCCACTAGAATTGAAATATACCAAAGTTAATCGGAATGCAACATTTCTTAGAGGGTGTAAACAATCTGAGGCATCACATGGCTGAAGGAGAGTGTTTTGCTTGAAAATGACATAATGGCTGGTGAAGATGACATGTAAAGGGAAGCCAAAATTGAAACCTGACCACTTCCAGGAGTACTTTCCATCCTTGACAATCATTTTACCGCATCGCATGCTATATTCTTCAAGTTCTCTTCCATTGATGTGTCGGGGCCCAATTTCCCTGCATTGCTGTGCTCTAAGCAAGGTAAACCATTGCTGTTTATAAACCTGTGCCAACCACTCTGAAGGTATCAGAGCATCTCGCTCAACAACTCTTGTGGAGGCCAGGTCACAGATGATATGCTGCAACCTCAAGTTTTTGAAAACTGATTGAAATGCTCTGCCTCGTCTGGTTTCAAGGAAGGCGACGCAACCAGCACATTCTCTGTGCCTGGAAAACCAGTCGTTCGCATGAACTACAAGCTCTTTTATCGATCCTTTCCAAGCCGGGTTAAGATGAAGGAACATCCACCCTTTCAGAGTGGTGTATACATCTATTTCCTTTTGCATTACTAGTAAATTAGAAGAAGAAACGAGCAGATTCATGAGATCTAGTGTGAGTTCTTTGTAAAGCTCGACACTTGGATGTGTCATCAAATTGTGGAGAAGCCATTCAAAGCACCCCGCCCTCACAGAATCTAAATCATAGGCTTCTGCTGCTGCATAATAGCCACAAACCGTTTTCACAGTCGTTGTTTCCTTCATGGTCTGTTCACATTGCCGAATTAAGTCCTCTGCTTGAAGCAGGCGTGCTGTTGCCAAAACTCCTAGAACTCGAAGGGGCTCCCTGATGACATATTTGTCCCTGTACAACGAGCCCAGTACAAAGTGCAGGGATTCTGCATCTATATTCTGGTCATTAATCTCCAGGTCAATAGTATCGTTGGGAGAGCCTTCCCAAGGACCTCTAAACAGCGTAGCAAAGTAGCCCGACTGACATAAAAACTTTTTGTGTAAGCACCATACTTTCCCCAGAGCACGGATTTTAACGTCACTGGTTTTCCCACTCAAAAACAAAGTTTGGTAAGCACACTCGGATGTGATCTTAACTTTTTTACCAGGGTTTGGTGTGACGGCTTGCTGTAGCTCCTGGTCCGGATCTAGAGGCCCGGGGCTGTCCTCAGACTCTGGGGCCAGGGATGGCCTGCTGCTCCGCTTGCGTTTACAGTTGCCAGTTACACAGCTGGGGCCTGCTTGGGCTTCTGGCGGATCAGCCAGGGCTGATTCTCTGCATCTCAGGATCCGACTGCCCAAAGACCCCATAGATGGAGACTCTTAGAGCCCCCAAGGAGGCTGTTGAAGAGACTTAGTTGCCATGGCGTTGCTGCGTCCGGACACCTCCGCCTAGGCCCTATTCCCACTGGGACCCTATGACACAGTCCCACGCGTCACACAGGAGGCCCTGCGTTCTTCCTCGTTCGCCCCGCCCCTCAATCCCTGGGGCCCCGCCCCCTGCCTTCAGTCTTCCACGGAGCCTGGCCCCTTGCCTGAGCCCCAGCCGCAGGTTTTCCGTGAGAGTGTTTCTCCATGAGGGAAACGGCTGCACCAAAGGCTTTTTGATCAGAGGGCTAAGTATTGTAACACATTCCCACATTCCCAATACCAGCGTATTGAGGGACTGCAGGGTCAGCAGTACTGAATACAGGCCTTTACCCACCACTTGTAGCAATTTAAAAGGTGCACAGTGGTATCTCATTTTATTTGCCTTTGATTACTAGAGGTGCGGGGGGAGATTTAAAAAAATTTCCAGTAAGCTACATCTTCATAGCCTTTGCAGACTTCTGAAAGGTTCACATATATTTTCTCCTCGTGGGTTGCTAAAACCTTCCGTCTGGTAACGACTTCCCACTGCCATTTAATTTTGATGGAGTTCTTTTCTGTAAACACGTTCATTTTTTAAAAGATTTCATTTATTTATCTTTAGAGAGAGGGGAAGGGAAGGACAAAGAGAGGGAGAGAAACATCGCTGTGTGGCTGCCTCTCACGCGCCCGCTACCTGGGAGCCTGGCCTGCAACCCAGGCATGTGCCCTGACCGGGAATTGAACCGGTGACCCCCTTGGTTCACAGCGCGCGCTCAATCCACCGAGTTACACCAGCCAGGGCCAACGTGTTCATTTTTAAGAAGCCAAATCAGATTTTCCAAATATCGGTTTTTGCATCTCTGCTTCGAAAGCCTTCCCTTACCTGCAAGCAGATAAATATTGTTCTATATTTCCTTGGTGAACTTCCATGGTATCATTTAATCCTTTTTAACATCCAAATATTAAAGTTTAAAGCATTTGCAAATTCTCATAATTTCAAGTGACAGAATCAGTATACAAAAGAGTATGTACTTTATAGGACACATTTTTACAAATAGAAAAGCACACGTATAGGTCTAGGTATGCTCAGGGAAGATACGGAAAGTAATAGACAAGATTCCACCACACATCACATTACCTTTGGATATTGTTACTATGGGTAGTATCAGAATGAAGCCCACGAGGCAGGTACAGTGGGGCCTATAAACAGTGCGTGACCGGCTGCGTGGCATTCTCCATCCTTCTTGGCTGCAGATTGGGTGGGTCTTGCTTTCTCTTCATGCAGTGCCAGCTCCCTTACTTCATCCCAAAGCAAGACAATTCCTTTCCCTTCCAAAGAGTAGGAGTAACATGTACGGACAAAGACAATGAATTGTCCCAGACTATTTTTACACCACGACTTTTGTCTGTCTCATTCACTGTCAGAACCCCAGCTTTGGAGAAGGCCTCGGAAGAGATGTGGTGAAACCATCAGGCCTGAGGTCTACTGTCAGCACTTATCTTCCGAATCACAAAGTTGTAAGGGTCAACATCTGAGGCCCTTTCCAGAGAAGACAAATGCATAAATTAGTTTTCAGCACACGCGAGATGAAGGTCCCCCTATCTTCTATGCAGGGTCAAATTCCTAGAGTGACCAGCTGCCCCCAAACGGCTGATAACCTGGGAACTGGGGCGTGACAGTCTTGCTTCTGAGCCTTGCGCCACTTACAGCCGGGAAAAGCATTCACTTTTAGGGTCCACCTGCTGGGAGGAACCAAGAAAATACAAAGAGGCTTCCAGCAATATGTCTTTGGAAATTGTCCCTGGATCAAGTGTCCTAACTTCCCAAGCGTAGCGGTGACACGTGTAGTGGATTTGAAGAATTTAGAAGCCAGCAAGGAAAAGGCAAGTGTTTCTTCCAGTTATATTAAGGTGTAATTGACATACACACTGCGCAAGTGTAGGGTGTACGGAATAATGATTGAACAGGCGCATAGTGCAAAGTGATTACTACGGGTAAGTTTAGTTAGCATCCGTCACCTCTTACAGTCACTAATTTTTTCCTTGTGATGAGAACTTTTAAGACTTACATTCTTGGCAACTTTCAAATGTACCACACAGCAGTGTTAACTACAGTCATCACGTTGTACGTTACATTCCCAGCACTTCTTTATCTTAGACCTGGAAGCCAAAAGGTACAAACTTCCATTACAAGGCAAGTACTTTTGACGGGTTTCAAGGAAACATATCGTGGCGTAAAGCCCAACAGACCTCGAACTGAAAACTAATTCCAAATGCCATATGATCTCACTCACATGTGGCATCTACTGAACAAAATTAGCTGATGGACAAAGTAAAACTAGAAGTGTGGGCACATGGAACAGACTGACAGATCTCAGAGGGAAGGCGGGTGGGGGACTAGCAGGGATTAGCTGCAGAACACATATGCGTATATGGGCATCCCCGGGACACAGACAACATGTGGTGAAGGCCAAGGGCGCTGGGGGCTGGGTGGAGGGGGCCGAAGGGGGGAAGATGGGGACGTCTGTAGTAGTGTTAAGAATAAAATAAGGAAAAAAACGAATTCCATCACTACTCAGCAGTGAAGTTTGAGCAAGTCTGTTCAGCTCTCTGGTCCTCAGTTTACTCGTCTTGTGAAGATCAGTTGTCTTTAAAGTAGTCATTGGTAGGCGGCAAAATCTCTCTTTTTTAACAATACCTTACAAGGCTACAGATAGTCCCAGGATCTATGCAATGTTACAACGTCATCCTGCCCTGGTATTTCAGATCCAGAGTGCTTTGGTTAAGGGAAAGGATTCCTATTACTGGCATTGTATAAATGTGGAAGCCAGAGGGAAATGGCCAAGATGCAGGTGTGTTGCTTACATAGGGGCCCAAGGGGGGAGGTCATAACCCAGTACTCAGGAACCAAGGGGAGTTCGGTTGCTCTCTAAGGTTATGCTACAGTATCAGAGCAGAGATACCTGAAGTCATTCTAAGGAATAAGGCTGCTTCCCCCAACTGTAAAAAACCTAGTCTTGACTAAAGGTATTATAAAAGCTACAGACAGGCCTGGCTGGTGTGGCTCAGTGGATTGAGCACTGGCCTGCGAGCCACAGGGTGGCAGGTTCGATTCCCAGTCAGAGCACTCTCCTGGGTTGCCCGTGAGAGGCAACCACACAATGGCGTTTCTCTCCGTCTCTTTCTCCCTTCCTTCCCCTCTCTAAACACATAAATAAATAAAGTCTTTAAAAAAAGCTACAGACAGAATTCCTCAGTCTGAAGGAGGATGGTTGGTCACCCCCGGAATAAAACCTGGGCAATACGTGACCAAAGCACTTTCAAGGGAAGACTAGATATAGGATGTTGAACTTTGGTACTTTCAGTGGTGAAGCTTTTCGGCCTGCTGCCCTTAGACACTAAATTACATGTGAACCAGATGTTAGTTAGCTCTCCCCACGCTCATCTTTTTTGTGTGTTACCACATGCAACAGTGTGTTTTTACTGTGTCAGCCTGACTCTAGAAAGGAGCTCTCCTTCCTATATGCACACATACCCCACAACCCATTTTCTCCCATTAGTGACCTGTTTTGTGCAGTGGGCAGTGGGGTTGACACCCCCATGTCCATGTTACTGCAAGGTCATTAGCTGAAGCAAGTCAAGGCAATGCCATTGCTATTGTCAGTGACTAGTGCATGTTTGAATGACATTTGAAACGTCTTCTGGATGTTACGATGTTTCGACATCTGAAAGAGCCATTTGGCTGCCTCTCGTATGCAAACTAACCCATCCAGAGCCTATGTCTGACCTTTGTTGCCCAGGACAATATCCCTCCGCCTTAATCAAACCCAGAGCCAGGTGTCAGGCGAGTACGAAGCACCCCCACAACACAAAGCCCACTGAAATTATTCCAACTAGCCAGTCCCAAGCCGTGTACTTTATGCTGCCTTGCCTTTTCCCTGACAACCCCCCCACGAAGGCTTTTGGCCTGGCCTCGCTCCCTGTTCCTCTGCTTCCTGACCAAAACTTGGAGTTCCTTGTGTGGTCCTGCGTGGTGAGCTGTGTCTCTTGTTTCTAGGGGAACTCTGAGAGTAACGTTAAATTTTTCTTTCCATGACACTGAGCCCTCCATGTCGTCACTCAGTCACTGTTGTAAATTAAGACCGGGCACAGAACAGTTCAGGAATGAGTGCGTGACCCATCGCTGCCCAATGTGCTGATGGGTGATATCTCCCTGAGGGGTTACTGTTGGAAAAGTTTCCTTCCCCATAAAAAAGAGAACCAGGAAGAGATGGTCCTTCCTGTCCCTGCACATTACCTTACCTGGATGTGAAGGCCGGATCTGGGACAGCCATTTGGGGACCAGCCTGAAGAGGAGGCTACCACTGCGGTGGCAGAGCACAGAGACAGTGCACGGCTGGCCTCTTGACACCATTCCTCGTGCACTTTATAGCCAGCTTGCCTGGACCTCACTCTGCCTCTGGAAGGCCTGTTCTTCGAGATTGTAAGTTAGTTCGAATCAAGGTGTTCTGGTGTTTAAAGCCAAAAGCATCTTAACAAACACAATGAACGACATAGACTTTTCTGAGGGAGGCAGCTAGGCTCTGGATCATAGGACAGACACTTTGCCACCTACCAGCCCTGTCATCTTGGCAAAGGATTAATTCTCTCTATGTCTCAGTTTCCTCATCTGTGAAGTGAGAACAATCTGTGAAGTGAGTCCTTCATTCACATAGTTGCTCTTGAAAGTTTTAACAAAGGTCATGCATGTCCAGCTCTTTGTTACTATTCTAAAGTGCCCTGGACACAAAAAGCACTGTCAATTCAGTTATATATTTGTATCTTCTGTTATTTCCAAGTTTTTACCCTTCTGCAATGTCTCACACATGCCACAGACACCCTCACCTGGCTCTCGGCCCCTCCCTTCGTAAGAATGAGGGTACTCTTTTACGTAACTACAGTGTAATTATAAAATTCGGGAATTTTCACAACGACACATCATCTGATATAAACCCCATATTCGTATTTTGCCAATTGTCTTATGTTGCCCTTTGCATCACCTTTATTTTTCCCATCCAAAATCACACATTCCATGGAGATATCACATGTTCTTAGTCACCTTGAATCTAGAACAATTTCTCAGCCTTTGCTAGCCTCTAATTCATTGAATTGGTTTAAAGAATATGGGCCCTTTATTTTGTAAAGTGTCCATAAATTGGGATTTGTCTGATTCTTTTCCTCCCTCCCTCCCTCCCTCCCTCCCTCCCTCTCTCTCTCTCTCTCTTTCTTTCTTTCTTTCTTTCTTTCTTTCTTTCTTTCTTTCTTTCTTTCTTTCTTGTTCTTTCTTTTTCTGTTTTTGTTTGTTTGTTTGTTTGTTTTCTTCACAAAACCAGAAGGGAACAAACATATCGGAAGGAGTGAGAGTTCACAGGATTGTAGGCAAACTTGGAGAACAGCCCAACAGCCAGGGCAGTGCCTGCGATCTGGTGGCGGAAGTGAATAGGCGGCCCCCTGGAGCTCTGCTGAGGACACGAGTCAGCTTCTCTATTTCTCTCCCTGTGACTTTCAGGACTCCAGTGGGCAACGGGGCTGGCTTCATGGGCATGCAACTATGCACTGAAGAGCCCCCCGGCTTGGTTGAACGCACTGCTGTTGCCATCCCTGAATTATTTTGAAGAGTTGTGTGGTATTGTATATTTGAAAGTTGCTAAGAGAGTAGATCGGAAAGGTTCTCATCACCAGAAAAACAATTGTAACTATAGAATGGGATGGGTGTTAACTAAACTTGTAGGGCTTACTTTGCAATATACTCATATGCCTATATCAAATCATGATGTTGTATGCCTTAAACTAATACAATGTTATTGTCCATTATGTCTTAATCAAACTGAAAAATTTTTCTTAATTTTTAAATTAAAAATTTGACTAGCACAAATGTACATAACAAAGTGTTGAGTAAGTGTTATCACCTTCAAATGAAGACAACTAAAGGTACAGTTACTTAACAAATAAATAAAGATTTTCATTTATTTATTTTTAGACAGAGGGGAAAGGAGGGACAAAGACAGGGAGAGAAACATCAATGTGTGGTTGCCTCCCGCGGGCCTCCTACTGGGGGCCTGGCCTGCAACCCAGGCATGTGCCCTGACTGGGAATCGAACCGGCGACCCGTTGGTTCACAGGCCGGCCCTCGCTCTACTGAGCCACACCAGCCAGGTCTAAAAATTCTTAATAGTCTTCAACCCTGCATTTTCATGTTATTGTGACTTTAGTTTCTTTTAGTGCGGTTTTAGGGTCACAGCAAAATGGAAGAGAAAGTGCAGAGATTTCCCATATACCTCTGTCCCCGCACAAACACGGCCTACCTCTAACTGACACATCTTTGGAGGGAACACCAGGGAACTAATGATATACCCCTCGGTGCATTTCACCAGAAGACATGTGATATTAATCTTTCTTATTGTTGTGCACGTGAATTTTGATCACTTGATTAAGGAGGTGTCACCCATATAGCTCCACTTGAATGTCAACATCCCCCACTTTTGTAATTAGTAAGTTCATACAAGAGAGATTTTGAGACTGAAACAACTTTTGAGTTTCCCAAGAAGTGTTCCCCAAGTTTTATCCAATGCTTTTAGCATCCATTCATGAGTCATGTCTGAATGAAATATTATTTTGATAGTTGGAAGAGGATGACTTTCAAAATCCACTGTCATGTAGCTTTTCCTTGCTTTTCTTTTTTTAAAATATATTTTATTGATTATGCTGTTACAGTTGTCCCAATTTTTACCCCTTTGCCCCTTACAGCTGGTACCCCTATTCTCTCCTGCAATGCCCCCCACCTTAGTTCATGTCCATGGGTCATGCATATAAGGTCTTTGACTACTCCATTTTTATACAGTTCTTAACAACCCCCCCCCACCCCATCTATTTTGTACCTACAAATTTGGGCTTCTGAATCCCTGCACCTTTCCCCCATTTACCTCCTTCTCCCTCCCAACTGATAACCCTCCAAATGATCTCCATATCTGTGATTCTGTCCCTGTTCTGCTTGTTTGCTTAGTGTGTTATTTAGATTCAATTGTTGGTTGTTGTGCATTTATTGCCATTTTAATGTTCATCATTTTGATCTTCTTCTTTTTCTTAACTAAGTCCCTTTAACATTTCATATAATAAGGGCTTGGTAATGATGAACTCCTTTCGCTTTACCTTGTCTGGGAAGCACTTTACGTGCCCTTCCATTCTAAATGATAGCTTTGCTGGATAGAGTCATGTTGGATGGAGGTCCTTGCCTTTCATCACTTTGAATACTTCTTGCCAGTCCCTTCTAGCCCTCAAAGTTTCTTTTGAGAAAGCAGCTGACAGTCTTATGGAAACTCCTTGGTAGGT